>CM019068.1:149640960-149931773 GCA_009667805.1 Leptobrachium leishanense | reverse complement strand
TACTTTTGCTGGTATGACCCCCATCACCCAGTATTTGCAGGCACCCACATCTCAACTGATCCCCTGCATACTTTTGCTGGTATGACCCCCATCACCCAGTATTTGCAGGCACCCACATTGTAACGTTACCTTGTTTTTTTTTTTATTATTTATTTTTGTCTCCCTTCTCCACCATTTGCTTTGCTAATTAGCATGTGAATCTCCTGCCCTATTGACACAGCCCATCCAGCATCAGGTATTTACCTTTTAACTGCCTGAATGCAATCAGTCCGCCCTATATAACAGCTAAGACTGGCTCCATTTGAGCCTTGGCTCATGTGGCATCCCTAAGTGGACGTTTGGAGTATATTCCTGGAGTTGCGGGACTGGAGGAAGGAACTGCAAGGCCCACTTTTTACTCTAGGTAAACACACGTCTATATCATGCTTTCTCTCACGCTTCTACTCTTTACTTCTACCGTTCTCCTTAAATGGAACTCCTGCCCCTCTACCACCGACCCCTACACTATCTGCATCGCTCCCTCCCTCCCTCCTCTCGTCCCACATGATGGCCTCTCATGAGCTCCTTTGTTTCCTCAGAACATGGTCTCCCTCTATCTCTCGTGCTGCCAATCACTCCCACAAATCCCATTCCCACCTTCTCTTTCTCACCCTCCTGCTGTTACTCTATGCAGGCGACATATCCCCTAACCCTGGCACCACAACACATCCAATACTTCCCTCTCATCCTATCTCCATCGCACATAAATCACCTCCCTGCAAGCCCAGCAACCTCATTCCCATAATCCCTCAGCGCCTGTCCTCTTTCTCCTGCGCCACCTGGAACGCTCGCTCTGTGTGCATCAAACTCACAGCAATCCATGACCTCTTCCTTTCAAACTCCTTCAACCTCCTAGCTTTAACTGAAACCTGGCTAACCCCCTCTGACACGGCCTCCGTTGCTGCTCTCTCACATGGTGGTCTACACTTGAGCCATACCCCCAGACCAGGTGAGAGAAATGGTGTCGGAATCCTGCTCTCTCACACCTGCACCTACCAGCATCTCCCTCCACCCCCATCCCTCTCCTTCTCCTCCTTCGAGACACACTGCATCCGCCTTTTCTCTCCTCTGGCCCTCAGGGTGGCAGTCATCTACCGCCCACCGGGACCAACCTCCCAGTTCTTTGACCACTTTGTTACCTGGCTTTCTCACTTCCTGTCTTCTAATCTTCCATGCCTAATTCTCGGAGACTTCAACATTCCTATTGATGATCCTTCTGCCCCTGCTGCCTCCAAACTTGTTTCACTCACGTCCTCCCTTGGACTCACATAATCCTCCCTCCTCCCTACCCACCGCGATGGTCACGCTATTGACCTTGTCTTTTCCAACCTCTGCTCCATTTCTGAGTTCACCTGTCGCCCTTTCCCCATCTCTGACCACCACCTTCTCTCTTTCAACCTATCTGGACTTCCTAAACACCCTGCTCCCCCACCCCGCACACACACTCGCAGAAATCTACATGCTGTGGACCCCCATCAATTCTCCAATCTACTTCACCACCTCCCTCACACCTCATCCTTCACCTGCCCTGATGCTGCCACTAATCACTGCTCTAGACACTCTTGCTCCTCTTCGACTCTGTAAGGCCCCATGCCGCCAACTTCAGCCCTGGCACACCCTCCAGACTCGCTACCTGCAAAGATGCTCCCGCTCTGCAGAGCATGCCTGGAGGAAATCCCGCTCTGAAGCTGATTTTGTTCACTTCAAGTTTATTCTTCGGTCATACACCTCTGCCCTCCACTTGGCCAAACAATCCTTCTTCTCATCTCTTATATCTACGCTGTCCTCCAACCCTAAACGGCTCTGGCCCACCTTCAACACCCTCCTCTACCCACCTGCACCTCCCCCCACAGCTGCCTTCAGCGCTCAAGACCTGGCAGACTACTTCCTCAGTAAAACTCTAACTATCAGAAGCAACATCCCAACACAAGATAGTTATCTGCCACCTCCACTCCCACAGGTCCCCTCTGCCACCCTCTGCCGCTTCCTCCCAGCCACTGAGGAGGAAGTCAATTCCTTATTGTCCTCCTCACATCTCACCACGTGCTCGCTCGACCCCATTCCCTCACATCTAATTCCTCGACCTCTCCTCCTCCCTCACCCCTGCTCTCACACACATCTTCAACCTATCTCTCTCCACTGGCTCCTTTCCATCCACCTTCAAACACGCGCTAGTTACCCCTTTGCTAAAGAAACCATCCCTCGATCCCAACTCTCCATCCAACTACCGCCCTGTATCCCTGCTTCCCTTCACATCAAAGCTCTTAGAAAAACTAGTCTTCAACCGCCTCTCCCTCTTCCTGTCCTCCAATTCCCTACTTGACCCCCTGCAATCTGGCTTCCGTCCCAACGACCTCCTAACTGCTAAAAAACACGGCCACTATTCTATTCTCATCCTGCTTGACCTCTCGGCTACTTTTGACACTGTTGACCACCCCCTCCTTCTACAGACCCTCAACTCTCTGGGTCTCGGTGACACTGCACTCGCTTGGGTTGACTCCTATTTATCAAACAGGTCCTTCTGTGTGTCCTTTGCTGGTAACTCCTCCTCTTCATTGCCTCTATCTGTTGGTGTACCTCAAGGCTCTGTCCTTGGTCCTCTGCTCTTTTCCATCTACACCTCCTCCCTGGGCAAAATCATCAACAGCTTTGGCTTTAATTACCACCTCTACGCTGATGACACTCAGATCTACCTCTCTACCCCTGATCTCTCCCCCTGTCCTTTCAAAGTCAGTGACTGCTTATCTGGCATCTCCTCCTGGATGGCCTCCCACCACCTAAAGATCAACATGTCAAAGACTGAGCTCCTACTTATTCCTCCCTCCAATGCCTCCCCACCTCCTGACTTCTCTATCACGGTGGAGGGTATCACCATCTCCCCATCAAACCAAGTGCGCTGTCTTGGAGTTACACTTGACTCTGCTCTTTCCTTCATCCCCCACATCAAGTCTCTTTCCTCCTCCTGCCGATACCAACTGCGTAAAATTTCCAGAATTCGGCCATTTCTTACCGCTGTCACCACAAAACAACTCATACACGCCCTGGTAATCTCCCGACTCGACTATTGCAATAATCTCTTATCTGGCCTCCCTCTGTCCCGCCTCTCCCCCCTACAATCCATCCTGAACGCCTCCGCCAGGCTAATTCACCTCACCCGCCGCTCTGTCTCTGCCGCTCCCCTCTGCGAGTCCCTTCACTGGCTCCCCATCCACTGCAGAATTAAGTTCAAAATCCTTACCCTGACCTACAAAGCTCTCACTGGCTCAGCTCCCCACTACCTGTCCTCACTAAATCACCAAATACACCCCAGCACGCTCCCTAAGGTCAAACAGTGACCTGCGCCTAGCTCCTCCCCGCATCACCTCTTCCCATGATAGACTGCAGGATTTCTCACGCGCAGCCCCCACTCTCTGGAACGCTCTCCCTCGTACTGTCAGACTTTCCCCTAACTTCTCTTCCTTCAAACGCTCCCTTAAAGCGTTCCTATTTAGGGAAGCCTACCACCCAACTCACTGACGCAACCATTAATCACTCTCACCTTGCAGTCCTCTCCTCCTGTTTCCAACCCCAACCCTCCTAGATTGTGAGTTCCTACGGGAATAGGGCCTCATCTCCTCCTGTACTGTTTGTCAAATGTTGTTCAATGTATTGTATTGTAACCCTGTCTATACTGTGCCTATTGTACAGCGCTGCGGAATATGCTGGCGCTTTATATAATAATAATAATAATAATAAGACATGTTCAGAGGTTTTGCGGAGTCCATGGCCAATGCATCAAAGATGTTTTGGCAGCACGAGGGGATCTACACGATATTAAAGCAGGGGGTGTTAATGCTGTGGCTTTAACAAACAAAATATAGAAAATTCAGAGCACACCATTACAATTTAGGCAAAGTATATTAAAACACGTAACTTGTTGGAAGAAATCTGGCTTTGCATACCTCCCAGCCTCATTGCAGGTTCTAATTAATTCCTAGATCTGCCGGGAAACCTAGTGGCATGCTGGTCCCAAGTAAGTCGGTATATTGCAAAACAGCAGACATTAGGTTGGCATAGAGTAGGACCTGCTGACTATGGGGCACATTGGCGCTGTGACAGGTTTATGCAATATGTGATCACATCTTGTAACTAAATCTCCACCATTTGTTTTGTTTTACCTAGGAGTTTTTATTATCTTTTTGCCTGTATTGTAATGGCGTGCTTTGAATTTACTATATTTTATGCAAACTGGCCACTGAGAAGCCCCCTTAAAAAATATGTTAGGTGAGTGCAGCCATTCTGGTTTTGTTCATTAATGTTGTGGCTTATTATGGTATATCAATGTACAGTCTCCATAAAAGGAGAAATAAAAAAGAAGAGGGTGGCTTCCATTGAAAGTGGCATTCCTGTCCCTCTACCAAATCCTTGGAGGGACCAGATGTCCGTAAAAGTGTTCAGAAGGCAGGCAGAGCCATGGTGACTGCCAGCATGGCGCAACCAAGACATCTCCAGGTTAATTAAATATCATCAATAATATGTGAATTTCATAGAATCTCTTACCTCTCCAGTCAGCAGAAAGATGATCTCCAGAGTTAGATCCAGGATCCTCTGGGTCAGCGGATCCCTGGCTTTGTCTTTATTCATTATCACAGTTTACCTGGACGCCCAGTTCTTGTGGAAAGGAACGATTAGAGGAAGCACAGTATTCCTGAAACTGGAGATAAATAATATGAACGTCAGAGGTCGCCCGGTGTTGTGTGAAGCAGAAATGAAGCCCAGAGCAGCATCGGCACACTCCTTCCACCTACTTTAAAAGGGACACTTGACACACTCTGACCACTTTAGCTTATTAAATTGGTCAGACTGCACGGAGTGCCCCATTCTCTGCTCCTCCAATCCTGTTTGACTGGTACAGCTGTGTGAAGTAGAGGGCTTCCTGAGCCTACACAGAAGTCACTTGGCAGACAGGATTTTGAATATTTGTTCATGAAGACAACAGCAGCGGGATGGTGGTGCGTGCGCAGCTCTGAGCAAGAGACAGATACACCATTTGCTCCTCATACATATGTAATTTGCTAAAGAACTCCAAGGACGTCTGCATTCGGAAGTCCTGGAGAAGAAGAGAAGAGGAGCCCATTGGAACTGGAAAAATTGAGATTAGATTAAACTAACGTAAAACTAATATAAAAAGTCTGGCTGCCAAGAAAGATGGCTGTGTAAGTCTTGAACTCGTCTGATGGCTGTCTACTATAGCAAGAACATCGGCTACCTCGAGCTGTGGATTTCTGTTTTAGTAACACTATCCAGGTCCAGAGTCTAGGAGCTACCATTTGAGCCTGCTTGTAGATGTGTATGGTTACCAGAAGCCCGGCTCGACCCCACTCCAGCCCGCTCCTTAAAAAAGGAATGAATCATTTTAAATTGCAGAGGAGAAGAATCCATGTGATGCATCAAGTGTGGGTCTTGTCAGGTATATTTTAATGGAAAAACAAAATGGATGCCTGTAGCCATCTTGTCTAAACATATCTATATTCTTATATGAAACAAGTTTTTGTCTTTCTCAATTTTCGCCTAGTTTTAGAAATAGACAGATTTTTTTTAAATAGTTCATGGCAAGGTGAACCATAAGGCTAAGGTCAGACTAACGCAGTATTAACGTGCGTTTAGCCACACTAAATCACGGCCGTGCTAGCAGCAAATGACGGCCAATGCCGGGCAGCATACGAAGAACGGCCGCACAAAAGTGCGGCTGCGCAACGCAAGTGGCAAACGAACACATTTTTTCGAGAACGTCAAACCGCTAGTACTGACGTACAGAGTGCGCTGCGTCGCTAGCTGCATGTGTGTGTGATTAGGAGATGTCAGACGCTGCTAATGTCCGGCCAACATCACGTCCAGATGCAAAAAGTGTTTTATTGATAACCGTACAAAATCACGGACGAAAATGCGCATCGTATGACCGCTGTCGCGTATTCCGTGAAAAAATGCGTCCATTCGTTTGAACGCACTTTTTCACAGACAACGCGAAAAATGCGTTAGTCTGACCCTAGCTTTAGAGTTATGGGTGTTTTTATAAATGCTATAGACGATAAAATGTCTTTATTTGATATAATGCTGAGCTAAGTGCCAGACATGTCATATTTAAATTTATTGGTTTAACAAGTCCTTGAATTAAAGATATGTTTCTATACCCAAAAAGAAAAATATTTAAAATATCTATGCAAGTGTATAAAAATATTCACAAAATATTTTTATAAAATCAATATATTTTATATATTCACAGTAAATAATAGATGCTCCAGATATTTGTAGAGCATAACTGGCAAACAGTATAATTACTGAAGAATACAATTTCTGTTGATTTAACTAGAAAGGAATCTAAGTGCTAAGAGTATTTAGTATAAGTTTTGAAATGTCTGAGAGTAGAGATATTAATTCAAATTTGACAACCCGAGATGCACACTGTCTGGAATAACTATAGTTGTTCTTTGTTCAAAACTAAGATAGTGGATTGACCTCTGACCCAAGATAAGGAAATTAAAATTAATTTGTGAAATTATATTTGAAGAGCAACACTGCCCTCGAGGCATAGTAAATATTATATTTAAAGAATAAATATAAGGTAATATAGAGAAAGTAATATTTAAATGAAGGGGTAGATTTTCAGTGACGTAAAAATTTACTTTAACTGGATCTGTACTGTTCGTTGCAGTCATTCAGATCATTCCAGGACACGATATACAATGTATTGATTCATATCATTCCAGGACATTACATCTCATTTAATTAGGACCATACCTAAATTTTCCCTCATGGGAATGCACAATTCTAACTCTCATGCATTGATTATCTGACATTGATAATTTTCACATATTCCAAAACAATATATTATATCCAAAGAATATTGCTGCTGTAACTACAGAAACATTGAATCCAGATCTTGGACAGGTATTGTATGAGAAAGCAAAATTAAGGGATAATGTAAGAAATATATATATATATATATATATATATATATATGTGTGTATTTTGCAATGAAATAGATTGAGATATCTCAAGTACTGTTAAATCCAGAGTCTTCAAAATATTTCTAAATCTGCAGATAGAGATATGAAGAAGAATCGGATAAAAGGATTTTATCCTCAAGTATTTGTTGCAATAGTATATGCATAAATATATATTGAATTTGGAAGTTACTATGACTGAAATTAATAAGCAAGGAATTATATAACTACAATATAAAAAGCAGAAGATTAGAAGCTTAATTCTCTTGGGGAGGATTCACTAAATAAGTTTTTATTACTTATTCTAGAAATAGCTCATCTTTTGTTGATCCACGTAGCATAGAGAGATACATATATCTCTACAAGATCTAGCTTGTTAAACATTGGTTTGCTGGGAAATACATGTTAATTGTTTTCGTTAAGCAGAAATGTTTATTAACCATCTGTGTATAGTTACTTACTGATAAAGTAAATGATATTAATCATATATGCAGTTACTAACAGGAGATACATATATTGGGAAGCTAGGAGTCTATGTGCTGATTGATGATTGTTTATAAATCTTTGTCTATGATATGAGATTTGAAACTTTTTTGTATACGTAATAAATATATATAGGTTTTTATCCGGTTACTGATTATTATATTTTTTAAAGTAAAACACATACAATTAAAAGAATTTAGGAGAATTTCTAGGAAATATAGACGATTGATAGTTATATCTCGTATAAGTTTCTTATTTGAATATATCAAGACAGTCTATCAGCAGCTGACCCTGAAGTCTCTACTGCCAGAGGGTCACACTGAAGTCTGCCAGTCAGCTGGCGATTATACCCCCACATACGGGCCTGTTCTAGTTATACCCAGCGTACTTTTACTACTTCCCCGTGCTGGCATATCTGTATTATGCCCGATTATTTTTTCTGTTATTTTCTACCTCATTTTTTTAATCCGGATGCTTTTGTGCACTTTTGTGGGGATCCTAATAACCGCTCAGGTTTGAGGCTCTCGTCCTCCCCATTTTATTTGCTCATACCTGTACACATACCTGTTGCTCTGAGTTTCCTGCATATTGATAGTCTGAAAAAGAGAGATATATATCCATCATGGATAAATATCATCAACACACACCTAAAATGTCAAGATTTGGTAAACTGAAACCCATACGGACACCAACAGATAACCAGAAAGGACATAATTATCGTTAGTATTACAGTTATTACGTGTTAACACTTTGCGCTCCCTATACTTAACATGGGGGGGGCGCAAATTACAGTAACCTCTTGCAGAACAGCGCAAGATTCCAAAATGGTAACGGGTTTCTTAACCCATTAGCGTTTGGATTGTAATATGGTGGGGCCACCAGGGCTAACATTAACGCTCACGTTAGCACCAAGTATGTAATGTGGCCCCATGTGTGTGCGGCGTGAGAGGCCGGAGCGTTCATAGAGTCATTACAGCGCTGCTTCATAGCGCTAGGGGAAATTTGGGGATTGGATAGGGTTAGTGGGGTCCTGCCTGCGAGGACCTGCGCACTGTAACTCCCATGATCCTCAGCCAGGTGGAATGTCCCCATGTTTAACGTGATGCCAGAGCTCCTCCCTGCGCGGCGACTCACACAGCGCTATAATGGAGCTACACGGCTATGACGGCTGCACCATGACTGTCCCACAATGACAAGAGACAGCTTTCCATGAAATAAATAGCATGTGGTTAATGGCACCCACACATACCTGAGCCTCCTCTCCCAGGACACCAGCTCTGTCTCTACTACTCCTGTGTGTGTCCTCTCCAGTCACATGGGGGTGTGAGCAGCCTCGTGGAGCTCATGACAAACGACCAAGACTAGACATTCCCAGCACAGCCTCAGCTTCTCACACACACCAGCTCCTGAAACACAAGGGACTGGACGCACTCTGATGACATCACAACTCATGTGACTGGCTGCATAGGTCACATGGTGCAAGTCAGGAACTGCTGCTGGGGGAGAAGAAATGGCAGACACTGAGCTGCCTGGATCCAGCACTGAGGGACAGGGAGGGAGACACAGCACGATCAGGCCATTCATTAACCCTTTATTCTGCATTATGTGGAGTCCTGGGGGAAAGGAAAGGCCTCAGGGTCAGTTTATGGAGCTTCTGTTCTCAGTGTTTAGAGCAGGAAATGGGGAGGGAGAGGGAATTAAACACACACAGCAATGGGGATTTCATCTGCTAGGGTTCACAGCCCACGCTGGCTTATAGGGAGAGAGCGGCAGCTACACAGCACTGACAGGGTTAATACACAGAGCACTGACAAGTCTAACAGCATTAAAGAGATACTTTATTAAACAATTGAGTTCCCTTTTTTTGCTCTTCACTGCGGAGACCTTTTTTTTCAATTTCAAGTGAGTTTATTAGAGCAAAGTAAAAGACAGCGTGAATCTGGCGCTTTTCTCAGTGGTTGTAAGATTATTAAGGCGTGCTCAATATAGGTCGGGGCTGCAAGCTAGAAGATATGTGTTTACAACCTCAAAAACACAAATATAATAGAAGAGGAAAAACACTTCCAGGCGCACCTTACTAAAATTTCCACTTTTTTTAAAACCAAAAATGGCCAATGTGCAAACATCTAATGAATTAATATTTAAACAAAACAGTGGTTATATTATAATGATAAATGTGTATAACTTAAGGAATACTTATATTTCAGTGGTGTTTCTTTTTTTTCCCCTCTCAGCATGGGGTCCTGCGATGTAGCTGTTCGGTATCCCAAGAAAAAGGAGGGGGGAGGGTATTTCTCCACTTGATGTAAAAAAAAAGGCAGCAGAGCGGCAGATAATTCAATTAAAATGCATTCATTAAATCAATAAAAAGGTAGACCTTCAACTATAAAATACTAATTAAGTAGGATCAACAAAAACGCGCTTTCACCAATAGGCTTCATCAGTTATTATCCTTTCTGAATGATCAGTCTGTGCAAGAAGTGCAAAAAGTCCAAAGTTACATAAACGAGAAAAGAAAAGTAAAACAAGGATTAGTTAGATTAAAAACAAAGGAAGAAAGGTATGTAGAAGAGGATAAAAGTCTCACTGACTGCCTCAATGAATATTTTTGTTCAGTCTTTGCAGAAGAAAAAGAAGGAAAGGGACCTCAGTTAGGAGGAAACACTAACGAGACATTTACATATCAGTTTACACAGGAGGAGGTTCTACAGCAGCTGTCTAAAGTAAAGACAAAAAAGTCAATGGGGCCTGATGGGATCCACCCTAAATTATTAAAAGAGCTCAGTGATGTAATAGCAAAACCGTTAGCAAGGATTGGTTAAATAAATCTGTTAACGGGAGTCGTCCCAGAAGACTGGAAATTAGCAAATGTTGTGCCCATTTACAAGAAGGGTAGTAGGGAGGAATCGGGGAACTATAGGCCAGTTAGTCTTACGTCAGTAGTGGGGAAATTAATGGAAACCATGTTAAAGGAAAGGATTGTTGAACATCTAAAAAAACATAGATTACAGGATCAGAAACAACATGGGTTTACTTCAAGGAGATCATGCCAAACTAATCTTATTGTTTTTTTTGATTGGGTAACAAAAATAATCGACACAGGTGGTGCAGTAGACATTGCTTATTTAGATTTCAGTAAGGCTTTTGATACTGTTCCGCATAGAAGGCTTATCAATAAATTGCAATCTTTGAGCTTGGAGTCCAATATTGTTGAATGGATTAGGCAGTGGCGAGTGACAGGCAACAGAGGGTTGTGGTAAATGGAGTTTATTCGGCGCAAGGTCTTGTTACCAGTGGGGTACCTCAGGGGTCAGTACTTGGACCCATTCTCTTTAATATTTTTATTAGTGATATTGCAGAAGGTATTAATGGAAAAGTATGTCTTTTTGCTGATGACACAAAGATTTGCAACAGGGTTGACGTTCCTGGAGGGATCAGCCAAATGACAAATGATTTAGATAAACTAAAAAAATGGTCGGAGCTGTGGCAATTGAGTTTTAATGTGGATAAGTGCAAGATAATGCACCTGGGACGTAAAAACCCAAGGGCTGAATATAGAATATTTGATACAGTCCCAACCTCAACATCTGAGGAAAGGGATTTAGGGGTTATTATTTCAGAGGATCTAAAGGTAAGTAGTCAATGTAATAGAGCAGCAGGAAATGCTAGCAGAATGCTTGGTTGTGTAGGGAGAGGTATTAGCAGTAGGAAAAGGGAAGTGCTCACGCCACTGTACAGAGCACTGGTGAGACCTCACTTGGAGTACTGTGTGCAGTACTGGAGACCATATCTCCAGAAGGATATAGACATCTTAGAGAGAGTTCAGAGAAGGGCTACTAAAATGGTGTACAGCTTGAAGGAGAAAAGTTACCAGGAAAGGCTTAATGATCATAACATGTACAGCTTGGAAAAAAGACGAGACAGAGGAGATATGATAGAAACATTTAAATCCGTAAAGGGAATCCACAGGGTAGAGGAAGGGAGTATATTTAAAAGGAAACAAAGTAGCAAAACAAGAGGACATAGTCTTAGATTAGAGGGGCAAAGGTTTAAAAGTAACATCAGGAAGCATTATTTTATTGAGAGGGTGGTGGATACATGGAACAGTCTTCCAGTTGAAGTGGTAGAGGCCAAAACAGTAATTGAATTTAAGCAAGCATGGGATAGGCATAAGGCTATCCTAAACAAAAGATAAATCCAGGTAAAGTATCCATGTAATTGGGCAGACTAGATGGGCCGAAAGGTTCTTATCTGCCGACATTTTTCTATGTTTCTATGTTTTGCTTTCTCGGGTTTCGATGACCCATTACCCATGGCTACTCTTTTTAATAGCAACTTCTTCACGGTGTAGATGTTGCCTTCAACAAAATCAGTTTAAATCGACTGTCTGGTATTTCAATCAACAGTTCAATCGTGTCGTATTCGCTTCCTCCTTCGGTAGCCAACTGCAGTCGCCTGAGCTGGAAACGTACCTCCAGAGTCCACTCTCAGATTTGCTTCCTTGCTAAGCAAGTAGGCGCACACTCACTCAGCAATCACAGCATGTACTATACCAGATACATTCAGCACAAAACAATACAAAGACAATTCTACTCTTTCTGTTGCCTAAGGCACACCGTCCCCAACAGGCACTATGCCAGGATGCGTTGTCCAGCAGGCTCCCTATACCCAACTAATTACTTTTATACTACTATTCTCTAACTCTTATCTGCTTTTAGCTACGTGTATCCCGTTCCTTATGAACACATCTGCTATTCCGATTTTGCCAAGGGCGTTATGCCCCAACAAGCACCACTCTTCTGCAGCTAATTACCGACCCTGAAGCTCCAAACTTCTCGTACTGGTCTGGGTCCCTCACTCGACTTAAGATACACAATAGCACTGACTCAGGGCTCTCAGCCCAGTCACAGAATTCCCTCCTCCTTTCTCTTGCCCACGTGCAGCAGCTCTAAAACAAAAAATATCAACACTATGCACGTGACCACTCTCTGCTACTTTATTCCTCTATCTCTAAGATAGGTCGATATCCGATCCCCCGGTTCCAGACACGCGCTAGCCACTATGACTCCCGTGCTTTTGGCGGCAGGCTCGGTATACCGACGAGACCGTGTACGCGGGTCCCCTCACCCAACTATGGCCGGGCGCATGACACTACCGGTTTCTCCTTAAAATCAAAAAGTGGTACCTTACCTATCGCCGCGCTGTTCGCTGTTTCCTCGGACTTAGTGGCATCTCAGCTTCCCAGGCCGGGGGTCCGTTTGGGATGAGACGAGGTCCACTTAACAGGAAATCCTGCTTGGCGCCTGCAGATGTCAGCTCACCTTCAACGGACGCCCAACCGGCGGGATCACTCGCACCTGCAGTCAACCGCTACGGTGTCCAGCAGCCGTTGCCGTACCGGAAGCAGTCCGATTCCCGGACAAGCCCCCAAAAATGTTACCGGAATCCACCTGGTTCACTCGGGAGAAGACCGGGCCGGCACGGACAAGGATTGACTGGACACGAGTCTCTTCAGGAAAGGCAAACTTTATTGTGACGTCACCGCTCAGACAGGATTGAATTGCTTAGACTGAGCCCCGTGTACATCCAAACATGGGGTTTTATACCCCAAATACATAATTAGGTACATCCCAATTAGCCCACCCTACAGTGACACTATCCCACCCCACGTGGGTCCGTACCTCCCATGGCCGAATACAAAGACATTCTATACATTGGTCATAAATTGTCAGACTTCGTGGTATTTTGACAATCGAGAATTTACTACTCTTTGGGATCCTGCTCATGCCTGCCTCCCTAGAGCTTGTTTATTGTTTATTCTAGATAAGGCTTCGCCTGGTTTTCACATCCCTCTTTGTCCAGGCCTAGCTTTCTGACCTTGAAATAACCACTTTCTCATCCTGTCTTCTCTGTGCCAGCATCGGCCCGGATCTCGTTAGTTTAATTGCTCTGCCTGTTAGTTTAACACATTCCTAAGAATCTATGCAAGCTAAATCCTAAATTGAGCTAATATTTGCTATCTACATTTACGTGAACCAATGTTCTGAACAAGATGGCCGCCTGGCTCAAGATGGCGACCATCCTCTGGCCTGAGTCCCTTACATTACTTCTTGTTTTGACCTCTGACCTGGAGGCAGTTCTATAATGCAACATGATTCCTCAAACAAGCAGCTTGCAGTGTCTTCATTTCTACACATGAAACAGAGGCTGCTGAAATGGCCAGGTAGTCTGCTTAACCCAATATGACCAGTGTCATCTTCTTTATTGGGAGAAATTAAGAACTGACATTGATTCAGCGCTGCTTGCTGAGGGGAGAATCCAGGAACTAGAGGAAAACGAATCATGATGGCCGAGGGAAAATATTTGACCTGGGCTCTCGTAACACCAACCCTGAATGAAACTTGAGAAATATGGGATAAACCTAAAAAGATATGAAACAAACCCTTTGGGAAAAGGATTTCGAAAAATCTTCCATGAATTTAATTGTAAGGGATTTGAATACTCTCTGGACAAAAAGAAGAAAGAAATATTGGCCAAACTGTAACTAATATATATGTCATTAGAAACAATTGCAAACCAACTAGAAAATATAGACCTACATGGTTATTCAGAGAAAGGTGGAATCAGGAGAATTGGCAGAAGAGTACAATGTAGACCAAATAGGCGATTTGAAAAGTGAGATAAATGGGAGACTTTTTCTGATTTGGCTACTTTGACCTAGAATTTTGCAGATGTCACTGTCTCTCTCCCACCCACTTCCTGTTCCCGCCCGCAAAGCATGCTAGAAAATGTAGTCCCAATGTCCAGTGCCTTACATTGCGCTTGTCTCCCTCCGGTGGCCAAAAACAAGTACTACAACGACAGGGAATTAAAACCAGCGCTACACCTTAATAAAGTTTTATTGAACAAAAGAATATAAACACATCATAAAGTGGGAAAGCAACCTTTATAAGATATGGGAAGACACAGACTAGTATAAACACAATGACGATAACAATGCAGGCAGTTCATTCCATAGATCTTTCGGAGGTATATGTCTAACTACTATATAGATGGTATATGATTCCTATCAAGTTATTTTGAATAAGTAGAAACAACTCACAATAATGCTAGAGATGCAGCTAGCATCCTTTAGCCACTAATGATGGGATCGTTCAAATATCTATAGGTCTATCTTAAATTATGGGTACCCATAATGAGCTGACCCCGGAGCTGTTCTCTTACATCTTGACCTGCCAATCTTAAATATTAGACGAAAAAGTAGATACACTAAACTGGAATGATATTAACCAGGAGATTAATTTTCGGTCTTAGATGGAAAAAGGTTTCTGTGGGAATTTTTGAAATATCTGTGATGACTATTATGCAGTTTGGAAACCATGGATTAAAGAAAAAGAAATGCCCCAACCTATGATATGAATGAATTGTATGAAAGAAGAATATATGTATGATTCAGCAATTTATCTGTTTATTCTTTTAACGATTTGACGAATTTTGAAACAGAACTTATCATGCAAAGATATTGACAGAGTATTACTGAATATTATGTGATTTGAAAAAAAAATATATGTTTCATCTTTATTTATTAATAGAGAATATTTTATTTTAAAAGGAGTTTTCAGCTTTTTGACCAACGAGACAAAACAAACAAGAAAAGTCCTTAAAATACAACATTTCCAGTTAAAAGCACTGAATGCTTTTTTATCCAGTTGGAATAAATTTATGTTCCAAGAAATCAGGTACGAGGGAAATGTATAACTTATCGAGTGCATTTTAAAGATTTTTTCTTATGTCTTGCAAGACTTGAGGCTCGATTGAAACATTTTCCACATTCTGTGCATTTGAAAGGTTTTTCACCTGTGTGAATCATTTTATGTTTTGCAAGAGTTGAGGTCTGATTGAAACATTTCCCACATTCTTTGCATTTAAAAGGTTTTTCACCTGTGTGAATCATTTTATGTTTTGCAAGAGTTGAAGCCTTTTTGAAACATTTCCCACATTCAGAGCATTTAAAAGGTTTTTCACCTGTGTGAATCATTTTATGTGTTTTAAGAGCTGAGGCCCAATTGAAACATTTCCCACATTCAGGACATTTAAATGGTCCTTCCGCTGTGTGAATCCTTTTATGTTTTGCAAGAGGTGAGGCATGATTGAAACATTTCCCACATTCTGTGCATTTAAATGTTTTTTCTCCTGTGTGAATCATTTTATGTGTTGCAAGATGTTGGGCCTGATTGAAACATTTCTCACATTCTGTGCATTTAAATGGTTTTTCTCCTGTGTGAATCATTTTATGTGTTGCAAGATTTGAGACACGACTGAAACATTTCCCACATTCAGTGCATTTAAATGGTTTTGCTCCTTTGTGAATCATTTTATGGTTTGCAAGAGTTGAGGCCTGATTGAAACATTTCCCACATGCCGTACATTTAAATGGTTTTTCTCCTGTGTGAATCATTTTATGTGATGCAAGATGTGAGGCCTGATTGAAACATTTCCCACATTCTGAGCATTTAAATGGTCTTTCTGCTTTGTGAATCATTTTATGTTTTGCAAGATGTTCGGCCCGATTGAAACATTTCCCACATTCTGTACAATTAAATGGTCTTTCTCCTGTGTGAATTATTTTATGTCTAGCAAGCTTTGAAGCCTGATTGAAATATTTCCCACATTCAGGGCATTTAAATGGTCTTTCTCCTGTGTGAATCATTTTATGTGTTGCAAGCTTTGAAGCCTGATTGAAATATTTCCCACATTCAGGGCATTTAAACATTATTTTTCCTGTATGAATCTGATGCTTTTTAAGGGCAACTCGCTTTGTATAACATTTCTCATATTCAGAACATGAGAATGGTTGCTCTTCGGTGGGAAGATGTTGGTGGATAAAGGCTGACTCAGGTGTAGAATTCTCCCCACAAAAAGTAGGTGAAAATGTTTCTTCTTTGCAATTTGTTTCAGGCATCACAAGGTCAGACTTAGAATATGAGTTTTTCCCCATGTCAGAAGAAGCTGAATTTCCTTTGTAATTTACATCTGTGAGATTTTCTTCTTCCCATGAGGCCGGTTCCTGCTTAATATCACTAGGTGAATATTCTGTACATTTTATGGTTGAATAATTGGTTTTATTTGGGACTTGTTCTTCTCGAGAAGCCAGGGATTCTTGGTCAGTATTCGTTGCAGATTCAGCTCGTCCTTTTGTTTGCTTGTTAAGATGCTGCTCCACATTATTGGTTATAGATTTATTTCCAGAATCAGATAAAGAAACCGGAGTGTGCGATTCACCAGATACAGATTTATCTATTGAAAGGGAAAATCACATTAACACGCGAGAAGTTCATTCAGGAACGAGTCTATCAGACGCACAGCGAACATTTCAGGTTGTTGTTTGGACACATTTCTCTAGTGTTTGACACAAAGATTATGAGAATTAAACCCTCTCTTACCAAGTGCCATAACTGGCCGGTGATTTTCCCTCGTGACGTCCTCATAGAAATACTTGTGTCCATCTAAATACTCCCACTCCTCCATGGAGAGATAGACAGAGACATCCTCACATCGTATAGGAACCTGACCCACACAATGATAAAACTGCAGTTAAACGTTCTGCACACAGCTCAGCATATGCAGTGCATTAATACATCACCTGCTTGCGGGTGCTCTATGGATCCAAGCGATAGTCACCATCCAGAAACAACAAGAAGCAGGATGCCCGCCAAGTATAAAAATAAATAATCTTTACTACATCACAAAATATCTCAATACATGTGAAGGATCTAATGCAATGGATATGATATATTGTTTACCACCTACTGGTAATAAGCTGAAAGTACTAAACAATTCATACAGTGAATCAATAATCAAGACAATCTCTGATCAATAAGTATCATGCATAATCACAAACCAATAAGATCAGTAGGGCAAAAATATATGGAAACAATAAGCAGCACTGACTTCCACACTACTCACATCACCGAAGCAAAGGACACAATAGGTTTCGGCAGGAAACCTTTGTCAAGGGTTGTCCAAGGCTTCGCTCCGAAACGTTGGGGTACCTGGTCGCTGCACCTAAAATCTATCGGGGGAGCTCCTAATACTTTTCTTGTGTAACGTTTGCAGTATTTATGGTTTCCTTTTCATGTATACAAAAGTATGTGCACTGATTGTTTAGCTTAAAGTGCCTCACGAGGTGGGCGTGAAAAACAAGAAAAATATGAAAAAATATGATACTTACTTGCTTGCTTTTTATGTCTGCTGAATGACACTACGGACTCATTCAAACGGCATAGCATGTTTTTAAAAGCACACTAGCAAAGCATGCATGTCCCTTTAATAAAGATTATTTATTTTTATACTTGGTGTGCATCCTGCTTCTTGTTGTTACTGTTTGTTAGTTGGCAGTAAGGGTTGGCCAATGTTGGTGATAGCACCCGGTAATTTTTAATAATTTAAAGTGCAACACAATCATCTTTGTTTTTTGATTACAGTCACTGTCCAGACACATCCCTTGGTGTTACTGTACAATGTCCCATTCCCAGCAGCCTCACCTCTCCAGTCAGCAGACGGATGATCTTATTGGTCAGTTCCAGGATCTTCTCTTTATTTTGCTCATGGATTCCTGAGTGAGGTGGAGGCTCCATATTGAAGCTGTTGCTCCTATAGTATAGTCCTCCTTTTATTTGGTGAGTAATGTTGTCAGTGACCATCTCATGGATCTTCACCACCTTATGAGCCTAAACATTTGAGAGTGACAGCCATATATCTATAATGAGTATAAACATGCCAATTCCTGAGAGCCGCCTGTCCTCTTGTTGAAATAATACTCTCTGCTCTTATTTCCATAGCATGTTCTATCATATGCTGTAACATTTATTTACATAGGACAGTTATTAAATGTAACCTGTCACGGGAAAAACAAGTTTTGCCCATTTGACAGGGCATCCGTCCCTTTATACAGGTCAGTGTTCTCATTCAAAGATTCCCCCTCTCCTGCAGGAAAGCACTTTAAAGGGGGAAGGGGCTGCTGCGAGCATAAGAGCCATCCAACAGGCCGGCCCCACGCTCATTCTGTTTGCTACGCTGGCTGTCACTCAGGTCTTGACTGATAGTGTGCTGCTCTCCTCTCGATTTCTATAAAAAAAATGGATGCTTTGTCAAAATTTTACCCATTATAGCCGCACAATAAGATGAAGCTATTACTTATCTGCGCTTTGAAAGGTCTCAGTATCAAACAGCTCCGGGGTTGTTTTTTATATATACTTTATAAGATTTTGCTTCACACCGTGAGTAAAATAAGGGAAGTGTTTCGCAGGTTCAGCTCAATATCACAAGAGCAATGTAACATAATACCCTGATCTGCCACAGCATTATAACAATGGCGCCTGTCAAGTGGTGGAATATATTTGGTTTATGTCCAGCATAGTCCATTATGCCTCTGTCTCCCCCTGGTGGCCATAATAAGTAAATGCAGCAAACACAATCTTTAAACAGTGCTACACTCTCCCCCTCCTTGAACTCTTGGGTCTCTCCAAGGAAGTGTAACAGTTACATAACATTTCAGCATTTACATTAAGCAATATATTTAGGCTCATTAGCAAACATATAATGGGTCAGATATACATCCTCAAGTTGACTCATGCTCCTGACTACCTCAGCTAGCATAGCAGACACTTCAGGCAACCTTTGCACTGTGGTAACAGCCTCTTCAGTGCTATGTCCCGGTGAATCGTAGGTGAGTCTCTGAGGGGGTCGATAGAACGTTTTGACTCTGGTTCAATCATCTCCTCTTCGGGTGGGAGTGCCACATTTATGGGCTCAATTCTTTTGTCCACAACTGGAGCAGACACCTCTTCTGAATATGAGCCCTCCAGTGAAGGCATAGAACTATAATCTATGGACACATCTTCTGGAACTACAGGAACTTCCGAAGTCACAGGAACTTCCAATCTGAATTCAGGAGCCTCAGGCCTCCGGTTACTTTCCCACCGTTCAAAAACTGGAATGACCTCTTCAGGCTCAGGCGAGCGCACCTAGTCCAAACAAAAACTTTCTTCCTCACTGTTCCCTTCACTTTCTTCAACAACCCGTGTCTGCTGAGACAGAGTAAAGGGAATCGAGCGTGGAACAGGCGGGTTCGGCAAAGAAAATTCGTCCCCAACTGGTATTCTTACAGCTTCTCTCAAAGGCAACAGATGATTTCGGTGCCAGTTTTTTAGAGGCCCAGCCTTTCCATCCGGTCGGATTTGGTAAACTGGCAGACCCGGCAGTTGCTTGCAGACGATGTAAACTTGAGAACTCCATCTATCCGCCAGTTTATGCCTTGCAGAAACACCCAAGTTCTTCAACAAAACCCTATCACCGGGTTGTAGATCCTGTATCCGAACTCTCAAGTCGTAGTTTCGCTTATTCCTCTGTTCTCTGTTCCCTGAAGTCAAACGCAGAAGCCAAATTTTTCCGAAGTCTATCCACATAGTTTTTATGAGAGGCCACAGACGTCTGATCAAGAGATAGCCCAAATGCCAAATCAACAGGCAGTCGAGCTTCTCTTCTGAACATGAGACGGTAAGGTGAGTATCCAGTAGCGTCACTCTCCGTACTGTTGTACGCATGCACCAACGTAGCTATGTGACGACTCCAATTCTGCTTCTCTCTGTTTGACAGTGTCCCCAACATATTTAACCCTTTCGCTGCTGAGGCTTTTCCCGCCCCTGTGCTGAGGTAATTTTTACCGGTTTTGCTCATCATGTTTAAACGTGTTTTGAAGGCTTATTTTAGTATATGACCCAGACATATTATATATCGTTCTTTCCGTCAGACTCGGCAGATTCATAATATGTCATTATTATATTTATACGTCATGTCCTGTCTGTATATTATAACAAAAAATGCAATAAAATATGAATTTTCAATAATTTACAACGTGTAAAGTGTTTTTTTTTCACATTTTAACATGCGAGCAATTGCGGTTATATTTTGTATGGGGTGCGCTTGTTAAAAAAATTAGAGATGGGGTCTCGTTACATTTTTTTTTGGGGAAAATTACACGATTTTTAACAAACACACCGCATACAAAAATCGTTAGTGCAGCATCATTGTTCACATTATAATTGAAATGGGAACAATATTGCTGCATTAACAAACCAAAAAAAAGAAAAAAAATTATTTTTTTTTTTTATAATTTTTTTTTAAATATTGTTTTTTTTTATTTTTTATTTTTTTTTACAAACTTTTTCACAGTAGTGTTTGGTATCGTTGGAACGGCCATGCTCTGGCCGATCCAACAGTACCAAACTTTAACCCCTAGCTGCCACGGATCGGGAGATAGGGGGTTCATTGGAACCCCCTATCTCCACCATTGGTGGCAGCTAGGGGTTAACTCCAGGACTGGCGTCATCGTGCTATGCACGATGACGCCAGTCCTCAGGGGGGGTTCCCGGAGGCTTGGCTGACATCCAAGATGTCGGCCAGCTCCGGGAAAGGATCACGAACCGGCGCTTTTCAGCGCCGATTCGTGATCCGGCTCCCCAGGGGTTAATGCCAGGTACCATTTGGAAGGGCAGACTGTGCCCTTCCAAACGGTGCCTGGGTTAACCCCCTGCACGCCGCCGATCGGGAGGGAGAGAGGTCCGAAGGACCTAACCCCTTCCCTTTCAGGCGCCTCCTCCGCACATGCGGGGGGGCGCCTGAATTAGGTGTCATCGCGCCCCCGCGATGACACCTAATTACTCCGGCGGCGGTTCCGGATGCTGGGCTGACATCGAGGATGTCAGCCTGCACCGGGGGGGCCAGCGATCGGCCGGAACCCGGCCGAACGCTGACCCCAAAGAGAGGACGCGCTCAGCGTGTACACCGCATGGAACGTGACATGCGGTTGGACGCGCTGAGCGCGTCCTTAGCAGCGAAGGGGTTAACAGCGTGCGATTAAATCTTTCTGGTTGGGCATCACCTTGAGGGTGATATGGAGTAGTTCGGGTCTTTTGAATTCCTAACAGTTCCAGCAATTGCCCACCAAGCCGGCTCTCAAAGTCTCTGCCCTGATCCGAGTGGATTCTCCTTGGTAGGCCATAATGAACAAAAAACTTCTCCATTAAAACCTTTGCCACTGTAGGAGCACGTTGATCTTTAGTAGAGAACACTTGGGCATAACAGGTGAAATGATCAGTCACTACTAGAATATTTCCCTGCCCACTAGCATCCGGCTCTAAGCACAGGAAATCAATGCACACCAAATCCATAGGTCCTTGACTTTGCAGGTGGCTCATTGGAGCAGTTTGAGTTGGGTCTTTCTCTGGATACACCTCAGACACGAATGGTAGTAACTTTCAACTTCAGATCTCAAGGTCCTTTAATTTCTGTAGAGGTATATGTTTCAAGTGCTTCTCGTAGAAGTCTCGATAGATCAACGTCACTTGAGCCTCCGAGTCTAACAGAGCTTTAGTGTAGACTTCTTCCACTTGGATTGGAACGATGGGAGAAGGACCTATCAGCTGGTTAGGAAACTTTGTCGTAGCCGCAGGAGGTGTAGACCCAGTTCGCTGTACCCTGGCCTTCTTCTTGACTCGTGGAGGTTTTGGGTGTGCATTGTTTCCCCATGACATAGGACCGGATACTAAGGGAGTAACTCTTTCAGTCCTGGTAGGCTCAGCAGTTGGCAAGAATCCGGCCCTCTCGGCCTTTCAGTTCTGGCTTGAAGTTTGGAGCGGTTTTCAACCATTGGGCACCTAGTTCGCTCCTTCACTTGGGCCCTCTGGCGTTTCCTGCCTGTGAGGTAGATAGCAGCCCTTCCAAGTCCTTTAGGAACTCTTCCACTCTATTTCCTTCAGGCCTTTGGTTTTTGCACTGTGCTCAGAAATTACCCATTTCCCCACAACTGAAACATCTCTTCTTTGAAGACGAAGGCGCACTTGCTTGTGGTGACTCGATTGAAGGACCCTGGCCAGACGCCACAGCAACTCCCGTTGTCCCCAGGTCAGTAAGGAACTTCTGCATATCGGTCTGTGTCTCTGCCACCTTCAAAAATACTCGGCACAGGTCCGTGTGTGCCTGTTCCAGTTCAGCTTGAGGTTCTTGCACCTTATTAACGGTCTTGTGTATCTCACTATATGCAGGAATGGTTGACTCTTTGGCAGCACTCTCCGTGGATATAGGAACAAAACGATGCTCTTGTCTGTCAACTTCGGATCCATAGGTGTCCAACGAATCATCTTCAGTTTGCAAATATTCGTTATGCCTCACGGATTGTGCGTAAGCTCTTTCTCCTCTCCTTAAGGATTTTTCTTCCAGCAGAGCCTCTACCTCTCTAACCGCTCGAATCAGTTCCAGGTATTTCAATTCTCGGTTACCTTCTCTGGTTTTCAGCTGTAACATCACAGGATCTAGAGGTTGAGCGCCCCTCAATATCTGCTGCATTCGGATTTTGTCTATTGTGGCCGGTTCGGCCCCTTTCTTAAGAAGTATCTGGTGCAGAATCTTATTTAGGCGCCTCATATATTCAGTCATTTTCTCACCTTTTCGCTGGTAAGTATGTTCATACTGGTACATGAGCTCAGCAGCTTTTTCTGTTCGCCCAAAGACTTCCTGTAAAACGTTTAGGTAATCCAAAGCAGTGCAGTCTTGCTTACTCAACTTCAGGTTTCTGACAGCCTCTGACGCAGGTCCCTTTAAGCTCTCCGTAATTCTTTGCTTCTTCTGCGCTTCAGGGACGTCCCACTCATCCAGAGCCTGCATCGCCTGTTCTACCCATTCTTCAAAGGTTTCTTCTCCCGCCGGAGTTGGTACGTTTCCTGTAAAATTCCTCAACCGTCGATAACCAAAGTTAGTGTGTGGAGGGCTTGTTCTTTGACATTTAGCCAGCAAATCTCCGATAGCCACTATAAATTCAGGCCCGATCATGGCCAGCAGACTGGGCGCGGGAACATTCGCGGGATCGCCACGTGGCGCACTTGGCTGAATCAGTTGAACTTCCACCTCGTCGGTCAGCTTCACGCTTGCGCCCTGAAAACACACTGGAACACCCTTTCTCCACTCAAAAAGAACATATGTGTAAGAAGTATCTGGGTTCGCTTTAATGTCCAGAATTAACCCCCGATGATCTGGTGCCAGCGCGGCCACGGCCCGGCGAATCTGATCTTCGGCCCAAGTGTCTGCAGGAATGTCCATGACTATGCTTAACTCTATCTGGCTATTTTGCTCCTCACACCATTTGGCAGCAGTGTCTGGATCCATATTTAACCCTTTAATTGCGGTTTTATTACAGAGACTGGAATCCCGGAACGAGCCCCCACGTGTAGCGCTCACTCCCGGAGGAGCCGCTGAATTAACCTCGGGTTAGTCTCACCGCACTAGGGAATAAATATACACAAGCACTGTTGTGGATTTTATAAATTATATTCTTTACTGATCCCAATAAAGCAGCATATATAATGTAGATACGGTATTTGAACGACAGGATTTTGTAATGCGGGAAAAACACACGGCGGCAAAAGAAAAAGATTAACCCCCTCAGTTCTGGAGTGTAAATCCCGTGAATGATAGCTCTAAATTGTGTATGTGTATGGTCTCGAGTACCCGGGTACTGTATTCAACTGGCCAGTGAATGAAATAAACAAATCTTCGACTAGTCAAGTTGGGGCCCTGTGGATTTAAACAATACTGCAGCATGCGTTTCTTATTTTTGGAACTGCGGCCTGGGAGGCCTCTCACCCATCCGATAGGCAATCTGTTCAGGACCCGATCAAGGATTTCTCTCCGTTGTGTACTGGGACTCTGTGCCACCGGATCCGCTCCCTGCTTGTCTGATCTCCACACTGCGTACAACGGTCTACCGCCTGCACTCCCAATGGATCATCGCGGTCTCCTAACTCGGGGTCCAGCCGGAACCAGATTATTACTCAGACCTCTCAGCGGTGCATAGGTAGGTCTCTGCAAGGTCACCGTCCCGATCTCCAGCACCAGAGAGGCAGCGCCTGCACTCTGGCCTGGTCACGATCCCTGGCAGTTTCACGTGCGTCCTCCACCTTTCGCCGCTTGGCTCACTCTCCCTCTCCTCTGCACGAGGCTGCTGTCTTTCCTCTTCCTCCCACCCACTTCCTGTACTCACGCAAAGCATGATGGAAATTGTAGATCCGTTTATGTCCAGCATAGTCCATTATGCCTCTGTCTCTCCCTGGTGGCCATAATAAGTAAATGCAGCAAACACAATCTTTAAACAGCGCTACACATGTCTAGACTAAATCCACTGAATCAGAAAGACACAATACTTAGAATGTCTGTGATACATATAGGCAGCAGAAACAAGAAAGTGATAGTCTAGTCATTCGTCTCGGAGTCTAGTTTCCATTCTTGTCATTCCACCTGATCTTCCTGCTCTCCAGCTTCACCCAGAGCTGAATGGCCAATGTTAAAAACTTTCCATCCCCTTAAGATGATGTATCTGCCTGATTCTTTTGGACCCTCGAGGTCCTGACCTCACTGCTGAAAGAGCAAGAGTTGAAGGCTCTATCCCTTTTTGAAAGATTGTACATGTTTTCATACGTCACATATCCTTTATATAAAGAGGTTGGCATAGAGTAGGACCTGCTGATGATGAGGTACACTGGCATTGTGACAGGTTTATGCAATATGTGATCACATCTTGTAACTACATCATCATTTGTCTTACCTAGTTAGTTTTTATTCTCTTTTGCCTGTATTGTAATGGTGTGCTCTGAATTTACTATATTTTATGCCAACCGACCACTCAGGTTGGTGCAGCCATTCTGGTTTTGTTCATTAATGTTGTGGCTGATTATGGTATATCAATGTACAGTCTCCATAAAGAAGAACCACGTGCAGGAGGAGGTGAAATAAAAAAAGACGGGGTGGCTTCCATTGAAAGTGGCATTCCTGTCCCTCTACTAGATCCTTGGAGGGACCAGAAGTCCGTGAAAGTGGCCGCAAGGCAGGCTGAGCCATGGTGGCTGCCAGCATGGTGCAACCAAGACATCTCCAGGTTAATTCAATATTATCAGTAATATGTGAATTTCATAGAATCTCTTACCTCTCCAGTCAGCAGAAAGATGATCTCCAGAGTTAGATCCAGGATCCTCTGGGTCAGCGGATCCCTGGCTTTGTCTTTATTCATTATCACAGTTTACCTGGTCGCCCGGATCTTGTGGAAGGGAACGATTAGAGGAAGCACAGTATTCCTGAAACTGGGAGATAAATATTTTGCATGTCAGAGGTAGCCAGGTGTTGTGTGAAGCAGAAATGAAGCCCAAAGCAGAATCAAAACACACCTTCTACCTATTTTAAGGGACACTTGACGCACTCTGACCATTTTAGCTTATTCAATTGGTCAGACTGCATGGAGTGCCCCATTCTCTGCTCCTTCAGTCCTGTTTGGCTGGTACAGCTGTGTGAAGTGGAGGGCTTCCTGAGCCTACACAGAAGTCCCTTGGCAGACAGGATTTTGGATATTTGTTCATGAAGACAACAGCAGCGGGATGGTGGTGCGAGCGCAGCTCTGAAAAGAGACAGATACACCATTTGCTCCTCATACGTATGTAATTTGCTAAAGAACTCCAAGGACGTCTACATTCGGAAGCCCTGGAGAAGAGAAGAGGAGCCCATTGGCACTGGACAAAATGAGATTAGATTAAAGTAACGTAAACCTAATATAAAAAAAGTCTGGCAGCCAAGGAAGATGGCTGTGTGAGTCTTGAACTCGTCTGATGGCTGTGCGAGTCTAGAAATCGTATGAGGGCTCTACTATAGCAAGAACATCGGCTACCTCGAGCTGTGGATTTCTGTTTTAGTAACACTATCCAGGTTCAGCGACTAGGAGCTACCATTTGAGCCTGCTTATGGATGCTAATGATCATCAGAAGCCCGGCTCGACCCCACTCCTTAAAATAGGGCCGCATGCCGCACCTCAAACAACAGGTGGATGACATTGCTGATTTACTTACAACTAGTCACACAGAACCCGAAGAAACTTAGAGCATTTTGAGAGACTGGAAGATCTCTGCGCGGTGACTCGCACGGCGCTGTAATGTAGCTACTCGTCTATGAGGGCTGCACCATGACTGTCCCACAATGACAAGAGACAGCTTTCCATGCAATAAATAGCATGTGGAACATGGCACCCACACATACCTGAGCCTCCTCTCCCAGGACACCAGCTCTCTCTCTACTCCTGTGTGTGTCCTCTCCAGTCACATGGGGGTGTGAGCAGCCTCATGGAGCTCATAGTAAGGGGACAGGGCCAGACATTCCCTGCACAGCCTCAGCTTCTCACACACACCAGCTCCTGAAGCACAAGGGACTGGACGCACTCTGATGACATCACAACTCATGTGACTGGCTGCAGAGGTAACATGGTGCAGGACAGGCGCTGCTGCTGGAGGAGGGAATGGTATACACTGAGCTGAGCTGCCTGGATCCAGCACTGAGGGACAGGGAGGAAGAAACAGCAAGATCAGGCCATTCATTAACCCTTTATTCTGCATTATGTGGAGTCCTGGCCCTGGGGGAAAGGAAAGGCCTCAGGGTCAGTTTATGGAGCTTCTGTCCTCAGTGTTTAGAGCAGGAAATGGGGAGGGAGAGGGAATTAAACACACACAGCAATGGGGATTTCATCTGCCAGGATTCACAGCCCACGCTGGTTTATAGGGAGAGAGCGGCAGCTACTCAGCACTGACAGGGTTAATACAGCACTGACAAGTTTAACACATTGCTAGCAGGATTAATGAGATACTTTGTTTGCGCTTAATTGCTGAGCCATTTTTTTTCAATTTCAAGTGAGTTTGTTAGAGCAAAGGGCAACAAATACATATAAAAAGCAAATTAAATGAAGATCAACAGAGGGACAGCATTTGTCTACAAGGTTACGAAAATACATCACATAAGAGTCAAACGATAGAACAGAACGACCGGCTCCAGGTCAGGATCAGTGCCCGTCACAGGGCGCATCATACAAATGAATAGGAAGGTGAAGCAGGTTACCGAAGTAACCGATCGACCACTTGGCGCAGAACATAGCATACATGGTGGCTGGTAGGGGGTAAAATGGATAAAGATCGCTTGCATGTGGAAGAAAAAGAGAGAAAGAAAAAATGGAGCGAGGGACAGATCAATACAATGAGGAGAGACGGAAGGAGAGAAGCAAACCAACATAGGGAAGGAAAGGAGGGGGATCAAGTAGGACAACGGAGAAGAGAGGGGGCCAACCTTGGAATGAAACTATGGTCAGTGACGGCACACCCCAGAGCATACCTTTCTAATCGTGCTCCAGGAAGGCAGTCCAGGGGATCAGGCACACCCCCCTGCATCAGAACGCAGTTAAGGCCAATCTTATTGCAACAAAATTACGATCTTGGAGAGGGAGCTCCGTCTAATGCCCATCAGCGACCCTTGTTTGGAACGCCTCAGAGGATCGGAAAGCATCCCAATAATACCAACTGAAGAGATGATCAGGCGTCCTCTCTTCTTGGAGAGCCATCAGGTCATGCACTGATCTCAAAGTCTCCACCATGCCAGCCCATTCACTAAAAGGTGGGTATGACCTGAGAATGCAATGGATTCCGGCATCTCGCTGCCAACAGTAAGCGAAAGACTATGGACTTACTCAGTAGATGTGGAGGGCCCAGTAAGTGCAGCAAACTATATACGGTAGGGGAAAATGGTAAAGTGAGGTTTGCAATCCCTGCAATCATTTCTCCCACGAGGTGCCAAAAAAAGGAATTATATGGTGGTCGTATATGTATTATGTAAATATGTGCCAACCTTCGACTTGCAGCACCAACACAATGAGTCTGCGGAAACCGTAAATCAGGAAACGCGGTGATGAGTATAGTACCAAAATGTCTGAATCTTATGGGAGATCTCAACAAACTTAAAAGCGCGAGAACCGTAGAGCATCAAGTACAAGGTCTTAGACCACAGCTCTGGGCGATAGGAATCTTCCAACAAACGTCCCACTTGCCACACAACGATGGAGGGGAGTCATTGTGTTGTTGTGGCAGAGTATAGAGTGTAGAAAAGCTCCTGGGTAAAGTTAAGACCAATTCGCAGTAAGACTGCGGCGCATCACGTGACCTCTACCACGTGACCGGGACGAGTCCGAAACCCAGAAGTAGAATAAATCTTCACAGCAATTTGATTCCTCAATTGATAGGACACTGGCCCCTGGAGACCCCGCCCCATACTACTTTTTACTGACTGAAGAAGGCAGATCAACTGCTACTCTATCAGTTGTGTTTTTATATTTATATACAATTACATTTTTTATTTTTTTTATTACATTGTGTTTTAAATAAAGTGTATTTTATGGCAAAAGTGGAGCAATTGAGGACCTTCATCTTTCATGAAACTACACCAACCCAGGAAGGAACCAAAAAGGAGGAATACCAGGCCAGTTTGAGAAAGGTTGCGCACAAACCTAATTGTAGTGCCGGCTGGATGGAGTAGAGGTAACATCACTGCTCTATAACCATGGAGACTGTCAGGACCTGGACGCTCTGATCCCTGGCGCCCCCTTTTGATTCCTCATATGCCATGTCCTGCATGATCTATGCAGGTTCCAGGACATACATGAACTTTCCATACAAGCCCTGGAGCCTCACCTGCACCTGATCCTGCCTGATCAGTCCTGCACTTAAGGAAGCTACGCCCTCTATCCCACACTTCCTCATTGACGTTGCTAGCCTAGCCAAGTGCAGACTATCCCTCCTGAGATCTTTGCCTGGAACCCCCTCTTGCCCTAAAGACATTCCTGCTTACCCGGTTATTCCTGGACATTCATAACCGGTATCCTCCTTTGCCCACTGTTTTCTCCTGTTATTCTATGATTGATATTCCTGTGTACCAGATCCTTGCTAGACCTTGACAATTCTATTTCTTGCTCCATTGTACCGTTGCCTGGATTATATGTTATGTGTTACTTTGCATTATTGTAGTATTGTATGTTCAGCGTCCCTTTAACCCTGCATATTTACCACATCCTGCATAGAATATGCAGGTTCTGGGACTATCTGACTGCACTTTATGCTTAAACCCTGGAGCCTCACCTGAACTCGCTTCAATCTAACGAGGCCAGCTTAAAAGGAAGTGACGCCCTTCTATCAGAGCTTCCACATTGAAGTTGCAGACTGTGTTCCTGTGCTGACCTGTTTCCTGAACTCCCCCTGAACATTCTGATTACCAAAGACTTCCTGAGGTCCCTCTGTTTACAATTCTGGACATTTCTACCTCTTATTACCGGTACCCTCCTTTGCTCCCTGTTATATTGGATCCCATGTGTAGTGTACCAGACCCCTTGCTTGGACTTGCTATCCTGATCACCTGTTTCCTGCTTAGACCCCTGCTTCGGATTTAAGACCACTCTATTGCCTGCCCCTTGCCTGAGAACATTTTTTTTTTCTTTTTTGTATTTAAAGTTTTTATTTTGAAATAATGGCGGCATATAACAAACAGAGATAGAATAGGAAATGGCCACGCAGGGCCACAGTAAGACATCAAGCAGATCATATGAAAAAGTAGTATAGCCGCGTGTGGCCACAGAATGACTTCAAAAAATTCTGCATGCGGAAAATAACAAACACAAGGTGAATTGGCTAAAGACATCTAATACAATTAAAGGTGAGGGAGGGGAAAACAAAAGGGCAAAAAAAAGGGGAAATGGCAAAGGCCATAGATGTGCCGTCCCCGGTGCATTCCCATGAGTCCAATGACCCATGGGAGGCCGTGAGAGATAGATGGCACCAGGCCTGGGCACTCGGAGACCAAGCTAGGCACTAGGTCACAGTTGCACTCGCCGAGGTGTCCCGGATACGCCAAAATAATAATGGGAGGAGGAAAGGAAATAAAAATAAAGGGTGGGGGACCAACAACGCAATAGAAAAAAAGGTCAGCTAGCACTCAGGGGATAACATGGGTGGGCCTAAAAAGAGTCAAAAAACGTCCCCAGCCGGGGACCAGCAAATACTAGATGGAAAGACTCTGCAGAAAAATGAAACCCCCCCCCCAAAAAAAAGAGCAAAAACACAGCCAAAGAAAAATTATAAAGTTATAAAATTATAAAAGCAGAAAAATAAAAAGCAGAGTCCGCTGTAAGAGAAATATACCCCATGTGGCTAGAAAAGTCGCAGATTTTCAGTAAGGTATTAGTCGGCATCAAAGAAATATCAAAGAGGGGCAGAACAGTCCATTTCGCAAAGAGGGGAGAAAGCAGAATGAGAACAGAGTCCTGTTAGTTTAAAGCACAGAACTGGGCTATTCCAAGTCCGATTCTATCCCGGATCTAACATCGGAGAAGAGGAACCCCCAGGGACAAGGCTGGGCGACACCGGGGCAGGGGAGAGGCCCAGAGAACGCAGCAGGGACCAGGCGGCTTCAGGGGAGGACACCAGGTGAGACAGGTTGTCATAATTTATGTACATAGAACCTGCAACCCCCATCTATATCTTTCCCCACTGTCCCTCAGGAACACGAGACTTCTCAAAACTGCCGGCAAGCAATCAATGTCACAAAGGGGAGATCATTAAATATTGACAAAACCATCTCTTCAAAAATAATTGGGGCTCGAGCTGCGGGAGTCGACATCAGGCGCTGCTTATCGGTCTCATTTCCCGCCACCACCAGCACATCGCGGGGGGAGTCCACCGGGGCCGTAGTCGCCTTCCGTAGTCGGAAAACGTTCTGAAAAACAGTCCCAGTCGGCGTTTCGATTACATGCAACGCAAACTTATTAATAAACGGTAGCAAGGCATCGTCAGCTCCCCCGGATACGAACGTTTCTCCTGCGATGATGGTTTTCAGCCGCCTCCACGGCTCCTGTGAGCATCGCCACCTGAGACTGTAGTGATTCCACCTGCGGCGCGAGGAGCGTCTGGGTCACCACAACCTCTTCAACCTGGGCTTCGACCATCTTCAGCCACCCTTTGACAGCCGTCAATTCTGTTGTCAAGGCCGCAAAGTCTGCGCGCCACACTGCTCTCATCTCCTCAAGTGCTTCTCCCAGTAGGCCACGTATATCGTCCCTCGTGAAGGACAGGCGGCCCGCGTCTCCCCGCCTCCCAGGAGCAGCCAGAATAGCATCCGCAGGAACAGGAGGATCGAAAGACGCGAGTCGGCGTGCCACTGGAGTCCTCCGATCGTCGGGACCTGCCACTGACTGTCCACCGGCCTCCGGTGCCTGGGGCGAGTGCCGCGCCACCACCGAGACCTCCGACCAGTACGGGTCCTCCTCCTCGGAAGAGCTCATCGTGGGAGACCGGTATGTATGGGGTTCTCCCTGCCTCTTACTCCTGCCCTCACCCAGTGCATCTCAGATGTCCTGCTGTTGTGGGCCCTCTGATGGTAAGAGCTTCTTCCCCGACTTCTTACCCATGGAGATGCGGTAGTCCGGGTCGCTGATCCACAGGGAGCCCCTCTTCTGAGGGAGAATCCACCAAAATGGCCGCCAGGCGCGTGTCTCCGCGGTAGGCCTCCCTCTTCATTATCACCTCAGTCCGGGCCGAACAGATCTCCCACCGCAATCCAGGGTACTGGGACAGGTCTAGGGGGATATCACCCGCTGTAGCTGTAAAAATAATTGAAAAAGAACGCAGAAATCCACATATAGTCAGGCAAATAGCCGGAGAGCACTGAAAAATGCGACTGGTCTCAGTGGATGTCAGCTCTGCCCCCCGAGAACATTGATTCTGATATATGTATTATTGTTTATTCCGTGTCTGCCCTTCCTGTGTACTGTCAGTCTTCCCCCTTTGTATTCTTGCTTCTCTCAGCCCTACTTCTGCTGACTCTAGCCCCTTTAGTTTATTCTCATCTTGTTATTCCTTGTTCCCTCCAGCCCTCCTATATTTAACTCTCCCACTACTCTCAGCCATCCCTCCTATTTGCCTCTACCTCCCTTTTCCTGCATCTCCTGTCTGCACTAACCTGTTCCTATCTTGCCTAGCCTCCTCCATTGTTAGTACCTCTTGCGTATTCTGTTATTGTGCTCTAGTTCAGTTCTGTCTGTTTACTTGCTTTACTTATTAAACCCTGTCGTTGCCCTGTAATCTGTCTGAGCATATCTTTCACTGCATCCTGGGCTCACACCAACCCCACCTACACACAATGCATGGCCCGCCCCGTGACACTCTGGAGAAGTCTTGACTTTACAAGAAGCAGGTTCAATGTTCAACCTAACCACCAGGTCGCTGCTCTACAATCATGGAAAGATGACCTGATCCCACTCAGACGTCACCAGCGAGTGTCCTTGGACAAGACACCTAACGATTTGGATGCGCCTACCTCACAAAATACTTGTACATCTCATAGATTTTAAGTTCCCTTGGGAACAGGTTCCCCCAATATCAGGCCATGTCATCCATGTGTGGTATTCTAAGGTGTCAACTCCTTGTACACTGATCTTGTAAAGCACTGTGGAATTTGTGGCGCTATATATATATATATATATAAAGGATAATAATAATAGTGCCAAGGTGGACACTCCAAGCTAAGAATACAAGAGGCTCCAGAGACAGTGAGATTCTTATGGATTTACACTGGATATTGTAATGTGATACCAGTTACAGTATGAGAGCTCCGTCTGTCTTGCTTTTATTGAAGAGTCACAGATCTAGTCAAAGAAGGGACGAGCCGCTCTTGTTTTTTTTTTAAAGACTTTATTTTTAAAGTAGATAGGGTGGTATATAGACATATAAATCAGCAAAACATTATATGAGAGGTAAACAGGCCCCCGCAGTCACCATTTTCAAAATAAACACATTGAAATATGCCCATAGGAGGGCGGCGAAAAGGGGGGAACAGAAAGCAATACATCAGACAAAACATAAACAAAACAAAACAAATGGATTCATCATTGCGCAATACTACAAACTACTGAGGGCACCAGAATTAGGTATACATCTAATCCCAACCATCCCACACCTTATAGAAAGCAGGCATTGTAAAATGAATCACCGCCGAGAGTTCATCCATCAGTTTAATATGATCCATTATTTGAAACATACGCCTCTGGGGAGGCAGAGAGGGTGAGCGCCATACCTCAGCCACAGCCTTCCTAGCGGCCAGGAGGACTTGAGAGGTCCAGCACCAGCAAAGCAAAGAGGTAGGTCCAGGGATCCCTGGGAACTCCTGGGCCAAATATTGGTTCAATCAAAGCCTTGTCAGAATCCCAATAAGATGAGATTTTACGACAATTCCACCACTTGTGGGCCTGAGTCCCTCTGCCGCCACACCCCTAAATAAATATCTTCACTGATTTAGCACCTCTACTACTATATATATATTATACACTTATTATTATGACCACCCCATCAGTACTTTGTTGAGCCACCTTTTGCCTTCAATACTGCGGCGATTCTTCTTGGCATTGACTTCACTAGCTGTTGAAAGGTGATGCGAGGAATCTGACACCATGTCTGATGAACAGCACTGTCCAGTTCTATGAGTTTTGATGGTTGTGGAACCAGCTGCCTGATGGCTCTTTCAACTTTGTCCCACAAATGCTCAATTGGATTGAGATCTGGTGACTGTGGGGGCCACCTAAGCAAGGTAAATTCTCCCTCATGTTCTTGAAACCACTCCTGCACAATACGAGCACCGTGACATGGCGCATTGTCTTGTTGGAAGAAGCCATCTCCATTGGGATACGCCATCAACATGATAGGGTGAACTTGATCAGCAACGATGCTTTGGTATGTTGTGCTATTCAGACGTTCCACATGAATTTAAGGGCCACAAACCATAACACTGCCCCCACCAGCTTGAAGGGTTGTACTCATGCATGTGGGGTGCTGCTTTCATGCTGTTTCCGCCAAATTCTCACTCTGCCATCTGCATGATGCAACTGGAAACGTGATTCATTGGACCAAATGACTTTTTTTCCAATGCCTGCCTGTCCAATCCTTGTGTTCCTGTGCGAATTGGAGACGTTTATCTTGTTAACTGCAGACAGCAAAGGTGTTCGAACAGGCCTTCAGCTTCCATATCCCATACAATGCAGTGTATGGTCGAACAGTGCGTTCAGAGATCATTTGAGAGGATCCCTGATTAAGATTTGCAGTAATTTGATGCCCTGTTGCCCTTCTGTTGTCTTGTACCAGTCTTGCCACTCTCATTCTGCGCTAATATTGACTAGACACTGACGGCCACAATTCGCACGTTCAGACCCAGATTTTCAGCTGATAGTCCAGTCTTTAAGCACTTTAACAATAGCTGCTCTTGAACATTTAACGAATTCTGCTGTTTTGCTGATACTCGCTCCGTGGCTGCGAGCGCCAACAATCATCCCACGTTCAAAGGCTGTTAAATCGTGTTGTTTACCCATATCTTCAGGAAAAAAAAAACACTTCTACTGTCATGGTAAACAACCTGCTCCCCTATTTATAATGGTCTGGCCCTCTAGCAACTTCAGCGCCAAATTATAGCTAATTTGCCTAAAAACGTCAGGTGGTCATAATAATATGGCCACTCAGTGTATATGTTACAGCTAAAGTGCAGAAATCAGTTAGTGTGCAGATTAACTAGGGTGAGCCGTTAAAGTGCAGAAAACCTGTGTCATTTCACACATCACCTTGGTAATCTGCACATTATCTACTAGGCACTCGTTAAAGTGCAAATAGGATCTTTGCTGGAACAACAACTTGTTATTTTAAAAAAATATAATACAAAGACTCACACGGTTTAATGTTATTTATTTATTATCACGACACAAACTCACATGCGAACAGGCAGAAACGAAAAGTGCAGGGAGAGGGGGAAGGTGTAGGGACAGGAAATAAGGGAAAGAAACCTTTAATTTCTCTACAAAGTTTTCCACTATAACGATACGGCAGCCGTTAATGTGCACATTACCTAGGTAAAGTGCGGAACACTCTGGATTCCGCACATTAACGGTGCAAATCAGTCCCCTGACTGAGAGTGAGGAGAGGTACACTGCCCCACAATCATAGGCGACTCTACAGGGGGGCAAGGGGGGGCAATTGCCCCCCCATGTGCCCCCCCACCAAAAATCAGCATCCAGCTTCCTTCACTTATTCGGACCACTGTATCTCCGTCCCTGTGCATCGTATATGGACGATCTTGGTGTTGTTGGTTAGGGCAGATTGTGGCCTTTCCAATGATACCCAACATGACCATATTCAGTTTGAAGTAAAATTCATAAAACATTAAATAACAACAGGCACTTAAACTTAAACATTTTCACAGGGTTGAAATGGCTCAGCAGTGATGTGGTTAATGTTCAGACTATACATTACATTGTGTATTACGTTAGTTTTTGCCTTGGTTTAGTTGTATATTAAGGGTTAATGGGTAGGCTTCATCCCTAACAGTGTACATTTTATATGTTTTCCTTGATTAATGGGTAGGCTACATGACTCACAGTGTATTCATTTCATGTTTTACCTTGATTAATGGCATATTAGGGGTTAAGGGGTGGCTAAATGCCACATTGTTTATTATTTTTATTGTATTTCCCTGGGTTTATGGCATTTTAGGGGTTATTATGGAAGTTAGAATCTAAAGGGTCTAGTCATCTTTACATCCTCTGCTTTTCGTCACATTTTGGGGAATTCATTTTGCCAAAAATATAGTGAATTCCCTATTTAGCGAATGGTCACTGTAATTTGCTAAATGTGGAGTCGCTGAAGCAGCAATCAGAGATTCAGCGAAAACTGCCGAATTGCAGCAAATAAAATATTGAATTTAAGTATCAGGTTAGTACAATAAAAAGGCATCATTGCATCACATTACTCTGGGGTTTTGGAATCTTATTTATATATATACTTATTTAGGGCACTATTACCTGGTGTGGGTTAACCCTTGCGTCGGCATTGGTTTTGCGTTAGCGCCAGGTTAAACGAGTCAAGCGCCGGACCAACAGATCATTTGCCTCCTTCTAGAAACGGGAAAAAATCACTTAGCGGCGCTATTAGTGATTTGTAGCGCGAGCTTACTGTACTTTCCACGTCCTTTACTTAACATGGCTAGCGCAAGAGATCTCTAGCGCTTTTGCAGCTAACAGATCACTTGGAGCCAACGCAAATTTTTTGAGGGAAGCTAATTGCAACATTTTACCTACTGCTCAACCCTGGTGCTAACTCCAAAAAAACTGAAAAACCAGATCCTCGCCCAAAATTAACAGGCAATTGAAAGGAATGCAGCACAGGTGTTCTCTTGGCCCCATACACCATATCAATGGATCTGGTCCGCATTGTCATTGCTGTTGCAATCGGCTCTATTATAAATGTATCCTTTATTCACATATATCCTAATTCTAATATATTGCCTAATTTTAAACATTTTATGCTGGGGGATATTCATAGTATCTAAGCGGGTGATTATTAGGGTGACCGTATGGACCAAGTTTAAAGGGACACATAAGTCTTTCCCTGAAACGTGTTCTTTATATGCTGCAGCAGGGAAGTTAATTGTGGCTCACCTGGCCTTCCTTTTGGATCTATTAAATGCAGTGTAATGATTCTACATGGTGTTGGGTGGCATTTATCATGCAATGCCCATCAGCTTTAATATATGTGTGCATCAAAACATGGATGATATGGCCACCTTGGAGGATTTTATTAATGCAGGGGTGTGAGGTTATTCACTGGATGTGTTCATATTCAAGCTTGTGAGGGCGGGGGATAGGTATGGCCCAGCACTCTGCACTGGGAAAAAAAATGTTCTATCCTGTACACAACTGCATTAGCGCTGGGTCTCAGCCCGGGTCTTAGAGTTTTCCTAGCATGCGCCAAACGACCTTGTTCATGGACTACCGTGGACAAGGTGATCTGTTAGTAGGTCGTCAGGCACTACGTTTTAGCGACTCGCTCTTAACTTTTCCTTTAGCGTTGGTGTTTTAGTTCACACCAGGTGACAGGACCCTTAGTTTTATAATGTGATATGATTTAGTGGTGAAAATTATTATTGCCCCCCCAGTTTTGACTGCGGTATCTTCTTTGCCCCCCCTAAATATTGTTCCTAGAGTCGCCACTGCCCACAATCAACAGTATGGAATTGTCTGGTGCTGGGCAGTGGGTTGAGCCCAACATGCAATGATGCCAGAAACACAAGGAAATATGTAAAGTAATGAGTTTTTTAAATAGTAATATAACAGGGCAAAGGAGTGAACACAAGTAGGCAAATAAGAAGCAAATGAAATAACACGGAAGGAGCAAATAAATAGGAGCAGGGATAGGGAGACAGGGCACGAAAAGAGCTGACTGTAGAAACAGGAAGTAAAGGGCTGAAAGACACAAAAGGCAGATATGGGAGGAAAAGGGCTGGACACGATAATATATATACAGTGGCAAGAAAAAGTATGTTAACCCTTTGGGATTACGTGAAGTTTTGCATGAATTGGTCATAAAATTTGCTCTGATTTTCATCTAAGTCACAACAATTTGAAAACCACAGTCTGCTTAAAATAATACAACAAACATTATGGGCCATATTACACACTTGGTGCTAACTTAACCAGAGCAGTTGTAAACTTAAAACCATATTACATAGTTGGTGCTAACTTAACCAGAGCTGTTGTAAACTTCCCAGAGCCATTATAGCCTATGGAGGTTTTAAGTTTACAACAGCTCTGGTTAAGTTAGCACCAAGTATGTAATATGGCCCTATAGGTTTTCATGTGTTTATTGAACATAACATGTAAACATTCACAGTGCAAGGTGGGAAAAGTATGTGAACCCCTAGCTTAATGACTTCTCCAAGAGCTAATTGGAGCCAGGAATGAGCCAACCTTAAGTCCAATCAGTGTGATATTATTGGATGTGTTGCTGAAAGCTGTCCTGCCCTTTAAAAACACACACCAGTTTTGGGTTTACTGGTTTAAAGAAGCACTGCCAGATGTGAACCATGCCTCGCAGAAAAGAGCTCTCAGAAGACCTACGATCAAGAATTGTTGACTTGCATGAAGCTGGAAAAGTTTACAAAAGTATCTCCAAAAGCCTTGATGTTCATGTGTCCACGGTAAGACAGACTGTCTACAAATGGAGAAAGTTCAGCACTGTTGCTACTCTCCCTAGGCGTGGTTGTCCTGTAAAGATGACTGCAAGAGCACAGCGCAGAATGCTTAATGGGGTAAAGAAGAATCCTAGAGTGTCAGCTAAAGACTTACAGAAATCTCTGGCAAATGCTAACATTTTCGTTGACACATCTACAATAAGGAAAACATTAAACAAGAATGGAGTACATGGGAGGACACCACGGAGGAAGCCATTGCTGTCCAAAAAGAATATTACAGCATGTTTGAAGTTTGCAAAAGAGCACCTGGATGTTCCACAGCACTACTGGCAAAATATTCTGTGGACAGATGAAACCAAAATTGAGTTGTTTGGAAAAAACACACAACACTATGTGTGGAGAAAAAAAGGCACAACACACCAACATCAAAACCTCATCCCCACTGTAAAACATGGCAGAGGGAGCATCATGGTTTGGGGCTGCTTTGCTGCCTCAGGGCCTGGATGGATTGTTGTCATTGATGGAAAAATGAATTCCAGAGTTTATCAAGACATTTTGCAGGAAAACGTAAGACCATCTGTCCGGCAGCTGAAGCTCCGCAGAGGATGGGTGATGCAACAGGACAATGACCCAAAGCATACAAGTAATTCAACAAAAGAATGGCTTCAACAAAACAAAATACGCCTTCTGGAGTGGCCCAGTCAGAGTCCTGACCTCAACCCGATTGAAATGCTGTGGCATGACCTTAAGAGAACGATTCACACCAGACATCCCAAGAATATTGCTACACTGAAACAGTTTTGTGAAGAGGAGTGATCCAAAATTACTCCAGATCGTTGTGCAGGTCTGATCTGCAACTTCTCGGGTATATTACACAGAAAGGAAAAATTTAAAATGGATGCTTGTAGCCATTTTGTTTTTAAAGACAGTTTCTTTTCTTTAAAAATTTTTCTAGGTTTAGAAATGAACGAGATTTTTTTTACAGAGTTCATTCTTGGGTGAAGTCTTTTATATTTTTTTAAGAAGTGCCAGACATGAAGGAGCCTAGAATGTTTGTGTGTGATAAGGTTAGGGTTAAGTGCTAAGACGTGTCATAATTAAATTTATTGGTCTGTCTTAAGTTTTTAAAACAAAAGATATTTTGTCTTTTGGGTATAGGAATAAGAGTTAATATTTCTAATATAGATTTATATTCACAAAATATATGTTTATAATCAAGGTATATTTTATTATATTTACAGTAGGAAATATATATTCCAATAAATATTGTAGAAAGTATATAATTGGTAAATAATAAAATTTACTAAAGAATAGATTTTGTTGAGTTAACCAGAAAAGAATTTAGCTGATAGGACTCTGAGTAAGTAATTTCAAAAGGGAGTAGGGATATAAATTACACAGAGACACAGTGTCTAATGACTGAGAAGAGAAGGTCTTTGTGTAGATTGACCTTTTGACCCGAGATAAGATATTAAAAAGAAATGGTGGAATTAATTAAGAAGTGCAATAATGCCCTCTAGAGGATAGTAAATATTTAAAAATATTGCCAGTGACGTCAAATTGGGTATAATAAGTGGCAATGTTATTTGCAAGTCAGTCGAGATTCCAGCATTCAGAGACTCACACTGCAATGCATTACACATGACCCTCTGAGAGTCCAAGATTCCAACAGTCAGACTCACATCACGATGCAGGCAGATCCCAAGACATGAGGCAATCAAGATTCTCACCAAATTTCTGACTCTCACCAAATCTCTAACTCACATGCATTGATTATCTGATATCAATAATCTTCACATATTCCAAAACAAAGCATCACATAGAAAATTCCAAGACTTATCAACATCCAAATTGGTAGGGATGTGCGTTTTGGGTTTCGGAATTTCGGAATTTTCACGAAATTTCCCAATTCGTGTTTTCGGATGCGGCCGATTTTCCGAAAATTTTTAGATCCGAAAATGGCAGATCCGAAAAGTTTTCCGAGCCGAAACGAAATATTTTCGGAATTTTCGAATGTACTTGAAATGTGTCAAATCGAAATTTATTGCTTTGAAACGAGGAGAACAGATGTTCCGAAAAAACGAAAATTTCCAAAAATACGAAAAGTCGATACAAAAAACGAGCTAAGTGACACGAAAATACGAAAAATGGTCGAAATTCCGAAAAAAAAATGTACACGAAAAACGAGTCGAACCGAATCGAAACAGAAATCGGTCGAAACGAGCCGAATCGAAAAGTTTAAAAATCCGAAAAATCGAATCGAATCGAACCGAAAAAAAAAATCGGTGCACAAGCCTACAAATTGGACAGGTAATGTATGAAAAAAAAAAAGAATTAATGTAATTATATATATTTGTAGATATTCTTGCAACGTAGACTGAGATTTCTCAGATACTTGGGTTAGTTCCAAATTCTAACAGGGTTATCCAAAGAGATTCGAAAAGTCACGCACGTTCGGTGACTTTTCGTTCTCTTCAATTCGGTTCCTTTGCGATTGCATTTCGGTGACCCTGCGGTGTATTCAGCAAGTCCCACAGGGTCCCGAATTGCAGGAAAAGCTGCCGTAAACTCACCGAAACTAACCGAATGCACGCTGAAAACAAGCAAAACATCTGGATTAACCTTCGAAGAAGCCGAACAGAAGCCGAACAGGAGCCGAACATGAGCCGAATCACACAGAGCCGAAGCAGCTGTGACGTAGACAGGAGGTGAATAAATTAGAAAAACCATTTGTATGAATCTGGGAAAATGAAACGCTGTTTGCAAAGAAACTACTGAGCGAAAATGTCTGAAATTTTCATATGAGATCCATCAGGGAATGATAATAAAGAGGGCTGTTACAAAAAAAATAAGTAAACTGAAAAAAAAAAAAAAAATCGGACTTTTAAATTTTTTAAAAAAAATTCAGAAAAATGCTTAAGTATCCTAAAAAAATCTATAAATAAAGAGACTTTTTGCTGCTGAATTTTATAATGAACAGTTTTTTAGATATTGAATTAAAACAGGAATATTTTTAACATTGAAGTCTATGGGATTTCTCCTGAATAAATTTGCCGAATTAAACCACCGAATGGCAGGGCATTAGGGGAACCTTTCACTGCTGGTTTGTGTTCTCTGAATAGCCGAAGCAGTGCTTTTTCATGGGATTTCACTGCCCTCGAACAGGACCGAACAGTCACCGTATGTGCAGGCAATCGACAGGATTTGGCGAATTGCCTGCTCTCTGGATAGACGAATGGCCAGGAAAGGTAACCGAACGCTGATTTTCAGCGTTCGGTTACCTTTCTCAAGCAATTCGAATCTCTTTGGATAACCCGTAAGTATTTTCTATTCTGCAGATAGAAATATGAAGAAGTGGATATAAGGATTTATTCCTAAAAGAAATGTTGTAAGATTGATACCAATATATATATTGAATTTGGAAATTACTGTGATTAAAATTAATAAGCAAGGAATTATATAACTACAAAATAAAAAGCAAAAGATTAGAAGTTTGATTCTCGAGATTAGGGGAGGATTCACTAAATAAGTTTTTATTACTTATCATTAAATTGGCTCATCTTTTGTTGATCCATGTAGTATAGAGATATATATATCTATAAGAGCTGGCTGGTTAAACATTGTTTGCTGGGAAATGCATGTTGTATTAAGCAGAAATGTTTATTAACCATTTGTGTATTAGTTACTAACTGGTAAGGTAAATGATATTGGTCATATATGCAGTTACTAACCGGAGATACATATATTGTGAAGCTAGTTTTTATATGCGGATGGATTGTGGTTTATAAATTTTTGTTCATGATATGAGATTTGAAACTTTTTTGTATACGTAATAAATATATATATATTTTTATCCGATTATTGATTATTGTACTTTTTAAAGCAAAACACAGACAATTAAAAGAATTCAGGATAATTTCTAAGAAATATAAACGATTGATATTTGTGTCTCGTATAAATTTCTTATGAAATAATAATCCCTGATATATTGGAGGCAACTGCCGAGGTAGGTCCAGTAAGTCCAATATAGACATATTGGAGGCTTGGCTGATAAGTCCAATATATATATTGTGTTGTATTCACGTGCAGAGATTATATCCGACAAACTACAGGAAACGTTTGGTTGAGGTTATTGCTGCCAAAGGAGGGTCAACCAGTTATTAAGTCCAAAGGTTCACATACTTTTTCCACCCTGCACTGTGAATGTTTACATGTTCTGTTCAATGAAAACATATGTTTGTGTCGTATTATTTTAAGCAGACTGTGTTTTTCAAATTGTTGTGACTTAGATGAAGATCAGAGCACATTTTATGACCAATTCATGCAAAACTCCACGTAATCCCAAAGGGTTCACATACTTTTTCTTGCCCCTGTATATATATATGTAGCACTCACTCCCGGAGGAGCCGCTGAATTTAACCTCGGGTTAGTCTCTCCGCACTAGGGAATAAATATACACCAGCACTGTTGTGGATTTTATAAATTATATACTTTACTAGTCTCAATAAAGCGGCATATATAATGTAAGCACAGTGTATAGAAAACAGGATTTCGTAATGCGGGAAACGCGCAGCGGTAAAATAAAAGTTTAACCCCTTCGTTTCTGGAGTGTAAGTCCCGTGCAAGTTATGTCCCAAAAAGGTGTATGTGTGTGAGCTCAGGTACCCGTGTACTAGATTTCAACTGGCCAGTGAAAGGATTTCGTAAATCTTCGACTAGTCACGTTGGGGCCCTGTAGATTTAAGCAATACTGCAGCGTGCTTCGTTAAAGTTTGACTGTGGCCTGGAAGGCCTCTCACCCATCCGCCAGACACTCTGTTCCGCTGCCCGATCAAGGACGTCTCTCCGCTGGATTTCACTGGGACTCTGTGCCACCGGATCCGCTTCTCCTGCTTGTTCGTCTTTACAGCAAGGTCCACGGCCTACCGCCTGCACTCCCTGTGGATCATCACGGTCTCCTTACTCGGGGTCCAATCTGCTACTCTGCGTCTGTGCAAACCTCTCCACGGTGGATTACTAGGTCTCTGGCAAGTCACTGTATTGATCCCAGCATCGGCAAGGCAGCGCCTGCTCTCCGGCCTGGTAATAATCGCTCACAGTCTCACGTGCGTCTCACTCGGTTCACTCCTCAGCTCACACTGGCTCACCTTCCACGAGGCTGCGGATGTCCTCTCCTCCTTCCCCACCCACTTCCTGTCTCTGCCCCAAAGCATGCTGGAAAACGTAGTCTCATTGTGTTCAGTAGTTACATTGCGCTTGTCTCCCTCTGGTGGTCAAAACTGAGCAATGCAGCAAGAGAGTTTTAAACAGCGCTACATATATATATATTATAAATGCACACACAAAAGACACACGGTTATTCAGAGAGCAGTGAAAAGCAAGAGAATGACTGGAGAATGGAAAATTCTAGGCCAAAATAGCCAAACCAGAAAAATTCTCCCATTCATCTCACTTTCCAAATCGGCTATTTTGACCTAGAATTTTCCATTCTCCAGTCATTCTCCTGCTTTTCACTGCTCTCTGAATAACCCTGACAAAGATGATAGACAAATTCACAAGGAACTCACAGGAGGGCACGGAAGACAAAAGGAACTTTTAGCAGAGAGGTATTTGGTAGCAGAGGGTCCTTGGAAGCAAAAGGTCCTTGGAAGCAGAAACTGTGGATAAGGTCTGTAAGCAGGAACTAGAGAGTATTCTGGAGTCTGACAATAGGTTTCTCGCTTGTCTGAAGGAAGGCAACAGATTGAAGAACAATGCAGAAGCATTGGATTATGGGTGCTCCACCCTTTCACAGTGGAGCTCATGGCTGGTAATGAGAAGCACCTGTGGATGGTGCATAGCTATGAAGGAACTCAAGAACATGTGAAAAAGGTGCTGCCATGGAATAACATGGTGAAGCAACACCGGGTTAGATATTCATCCGGCGGCTAGGAACCTTACAGGAATGCACCGTCCCATTCACGACCCCCCCCACCCACATGCCGCTCATTAGAAATAGTACAACCTGTACATATCCTCTCACATATCGAATAGCAGGAAAGAGAAAAAATATATATGTATATCAAATAGTCAGACAAAGGGAGTAGGAAGGAGTGGTGAGATTGAACTCCCACATATAACATGTGTAAAGGAGGGGGCCGAGAGAAGCAAGGGCAGGAGATGGGAAGCAAAGGGTATCTGTGACTGTATCCTAAAAAGCAACATAGGAGTCCTTGTTCATTAAATATTTTTTTGTTTGCATTCAAATATTTTTTATTTAAGAAAAGACAGACGTACAAAAGTAAATAAATTAAAACACAAAGGACATAAAAGCAAACAGAACCAATACTGGCCATAATGCAAGAGAAAATGACAGGTCACATCAAAAATGAATGCAGAATACAGCAGTACAGAAGATTTAAGCAAACCGTCACGTATCAAAATGTTACCAGAATCCACCTGGTTCACTCGGGACGAGGCCGGGCCGGCACAGACAAGGATTGACTGGACACGAGTCTCTTCAGGAAAGGCAAACTTTATTGTGACGTCACAGATGCTCACACAGGATTCAATCGCAAAGAGTGAGCCCCGATCTCACTCCAACAAGGGGTCTTATACCCCGAATACATAATTAGGTACATCCCAATTAGCCCACCCGCTGTGACACTATCCCACCCCACGTGGGTCCGTACCTCCCATAATCGAATCCAAAGACATTCCATACATTGGTCATAAATTGGCAGACTTCATGTTATTCTGACAATGGAGGATTTACCACTTTCTCTGGTTCCTGCCTATGCCCACCTCCCTAGGGCTTGTTTATTGTATATTCTAGATAAGACCTCGTCTGGTTTCACACTTCCCTTTGTTCAACTGCCTGCTTCTCTGACCTTGATGTATCTATTCTTCATCCTGTCACTGTGTGCCAGCTACGGCCTGGATTCTCGTTAGTTTTAATTGCTTTGCTGTTAGTTTAACACATTCCTAAGATTCTATGTAAGCTACATCCTAATTTCAGCTAATATCTACTATTTAGATTCAAGTGAACCAATGTTCTGAGCAAGATGGCTGCCTGGCTCAAGATGGCGGCCATCTCCTGGCCTGAGTCCCTTACAATATCTCACATACCTCACAGGTTCAGTCCTCTACTCCCAAAATAAACATATTGAATAATGTACAGGGAACAAGGAGGAGTAAAGGAAATCAGGAGTGAGTGTGCAGCAAGACCAGATAAGTAAAGGGACATAGAACAGAGAAATAACAAAATTACAACAACAACAAAAAAGAGGGGGAGAAGAATAAACAGAGTGAATAATGGAATCAAAAAGAACGAAGAAAAGGAGAGAAGGGAAAAGCAGAGCAAAGAAGAAGAAGAGCGGGCTGGTGAGGGCACCACAAAACAAGGAACCATACCTGCATAGAAAATACAGCATACCCTAACCGCTAAAAAAGAAAAGACACTCCATAATAAAATACAGTTGGGCTCATTCAGGGGAAAGCGATTCCGAGAAAGGAACACCACTCAACCATTCCACGCAGAGGAAAGAAACTCGGACCAGTAATACCAAGTTTGGTGAAACACTGCCTCCCACCTGTCCCCAGAAAACAGCTGAACTAATAGTCTCCACCCTATTGAGGACCTCCTGAAACGGGGGGGGGGGGGGTACTGTGATTTCAGTACAAGGGGATAAGGGATCGAGCAGCCAATATAAGACATATCAAAATAGACCTTTTAAAGGATTTATAAGACAGGGTCGTCTGACAGAGCAAGAACAACCTTAGGCCCAAATCTACATCAAAATCCATCAGATGACAGGCCAGACGTCGTATGGCTTCCCAAAACGGGCGAATGAGCGAGCGAGTCCATCAAACATGGAGATTTGTACCTCTCTCGGCATTCCACAACACAAATCCGTAGACGAAGGACAGAAACTCACAATCTGCGAAGGGGAGGTATACCAAAGTGAAATTAGTTTAAACAACGTCTCTTGGAGCTTAAAGACAAGGGAACCATGGGAAACAAAATAAAATGTCTTATTCCGATGGGCCTCGGGACTAACTTCCCCCAGCATATCATCTCATTTCCCCACAAAACCCGGCAGGTCCGCCAAATAAGCCTGAAAAGGGGCATATAGCGAAGAGGGACTGCGAGCCAGGGGAACCCCCAATGTACAATACTTCTCAAATGATGTCAAAGGTCTCAACAGTCCAGAATTACCATGAAGGGATCAGAGAAAATCACGTATCTGTGGGTAGGTAAACGTTTCAGCAAGTCGGGACAGGGGTCTCATCTCCCGCTGCCAGAGGTATTCATTGTCCATTCACCAAAAGGTGGTGTGCCCGGAGGCTCGGGGGAATCAGTAAAATGAAGACGGACCAAAGAAAGAACTCCACCTGGGAGTGCCGGATTGTGTGACAAAGACCACAACAGAGAGGGCAAGGAAGACAAAGCAAACTGTAACCGCGCTCCGTGCCACAGTCAAAGGGTATATACCACTGTGGAAATCCGCTTAGAGGACTGTGGAATATGATGCGGATGAAGTCATGGCAGCAGTCAAAGAGGGCAATCAGCAAGCACCCATTCCAGATTGAGCCACTGGCAGAGGGACCAAGGTTCCATCCAGTCCAACAATCTTGTGAGATGACTGGCATAGAGGTATAGTTTAAGATCCGATAATGCCAGGCCACTCCATGAGACATGGTGGTGAACTTAAGGGGAAGGCGTTTTCCAGACCAAACAAACTCAAGAATCAATTTTGTATTATCTGCCAACCAGCCTCTAGGAACCTGTAACAGGATCGCTTGAATAAGATGTAGAAGACGCGGTAAGACGTTCATCTTCACCAATTCGACCGACCCATAAGAGGTATTTAGGGGACCAATCCTAGATGTCCTGGTGGATAGCGGTAAGTAAAGGCACAAATTAACCAAAGGTATTTTATGGACATTAGCATGAGGTCAATTGCTCAAATAATGCATTGTATCTGGGCAGCACCGAAACAGGAACCATCATCGAAGAGAAGACTCCTCAGGACTCAAGAGCGAAATGTTCAGTATCTCAGATTTATCCATATTAATCCAGAAGCCCGACGGAGCACCATACATTTAAAGTTCAGATACCACCACTGGGAGACGGTTGGATCCGTAAGCATGAAGAGAAGGTCATCTGTGTACGTGGATAGCTTAGGACAATGGGAATGGTTTTCAAACCTGCAATCAACGGGTTGGTGCGAATTGAAGACAATAAAGGCTCTAATGTAAGAGTAAAAGAGAAAAAGGGCAGCTCTGCCGAGTGCCATTCTGAATCTGAAAGCCATCAGCGAGCACCCCGTTAACTTTAACCCTCGCCATCGGGTCTGTAAATGGCATAACTCCAGGACAAAAAGGAAGAACCCAACCCAAATTTAGCGTGTGTCATGATCTTCATAATAGGTCACAGAACCCTGTCAAACACCTTCTCAGTGTCCGTTGATAAGAAAAGAACCTGGCCTTTTCTTTATGAGCAAGGCACGCTTACCACTGTAGCTCCAAGCAAAACAAAACAAAATCAAAGGTTTTGGTTTACTTGAATGGCCATTAAAGTGAAAGCCCATCTGCCATGTCACGGCACCTGTGGGTCAGGTGGGTCCTATCCAATGAAACTAAGAGCTGCTTTCTAAGCAACCACAGATCCTCATGCTGCTTCTCAGCTAAGAGGCAGACTGGTGGGTTTATATTTATACCCTCACCTGGAACATTTCCACTTTGGGATTATTATTATTTATTAAGCACCACAGTTATGGAATAACCTCCCAGACGCCATCAAATCTTCCCCCAGTCTAAAGTCACTCAAGAGCTTCCTATTAACATACCTCAATGTGCAATGCACCTGTAAACATGTAACATAATGACTATTTCCTACATATTTATTTTCTGTTAATCTGTATATTTGTGTGTTTTTTTTTAATATCTTGCATTGTATTACAGTTGTTACAGAAATACAAAGTAACACTTCAATGTTCTTGAACCCAGGACATACTTGAAAACGAGAGAAATCTCAATGTATCCTTCCTGGTAAAATCCTTTATAAATAAATAAATAAAATAAGCGCCAACACATTCCGCAGCGCTGTACAAAGGTGTAATGGGTAAAGACAGGACAAGTCTACAATACATACAGGAGGCATGTGAGTAATCCTGAAAACAGATACAGGAGGACATGAGGGCCCAGTCAGAAATGGATGAATTTTGGCGATATTGTGGAGGTGATTGCAGCAAGATGAGGAGAGTGAGTCAAAAGAAAACACGGAATGAATGGACCAGACGGTGCACATGCTCCTGAAGTCTCATGGCAAGTATAGAAGTGAGAAGATTAAGATCACAGTTTAGTGGGGAAATCTTTACGGTTAAACTGTTACGAGAGCTTTACCCCTTTCAACAGATAGTTATTCCCAAGTAGAGCAAAGCTTTTTCTATCAGGGTTATTCAAAGAGAATCGAAAAGTCACCGCACGTTCGATGACTTTTCGTTCTCTTCAATTCGGTGCAATTCGGCAATCCCATTTCGGCGACCCTGCGGTGTATTCAGCAAGCACCACAGGGCCGTCAAAGTGCAGGGAAAAGCTGCCGCAAACCTGCCGAACACTAACCGCAAACCCTGGCGAATGTACACCGAAAACCCGCAAAAACATCTTAGTTAACCCCGCTGAACACGATGGAGAAACCCGAGCAGGAGCCGATCACAGCCACTGGAAAAACCCAACACCGCAGACGAATAGAGTGAAGAAACAAAAAACAGTTTGCTTGAATGTTTGAAAAGTGAAATGCTGTTTGCAAAGAAACTACTGAGCGAAAATGTCTGAAATTTACATATGAGGTCCAAGGAATGATAATAAAAAGGGCTGTTACAGAAAAAAGAACAAACGTTTAAAAAAAAAAAAAACAGTAAATAAATAAATAAAAAAATCGGCAAACATTTTTGGGAGAAAAAATCCCGAAAAATGCTTAAAAGATCCTAAAAAATCTAACAATAAATAATCTTTTTACTGCAGAATATTATAATAAACGGTTTATTAGATATTGAATTAAAATGGGAATATTTTTAACATTGAAGCTTATGGGATTCGCCTGAATAAATCTGCCGCCTGAAGCCACCGAATGGCAGGGCAATTCGGCAACTTTTCACTGCTGGTTTTTGTTCTCTGAAGAGCCGAAGCTATGGGGATTTCACTGCCCTCGAACAGGCACTGTATGTGCAGGCAATTCGCCAACATTTGGCGAATTGCCTGCTCTCTGATAAGCCGAATGCCCAAGAAAGGTAACTGAACGCTGATTTTCAGCCATTCGGATCTCTTTGAATAACCCTGTATATCTCAATGGAGGGATGAAATAATAAAAAGGAATAATTCAAATCTATTGACTGAATTAAAAAAACAGTTAAATAAATGGAAACACATAATGTGACGAAACGGCCGCCCCAATGTTTATTTGCAGTTATTTTGCTTGCATTTCATTGTCTCTGTATATAGGGTAGAGTGTTTGTTCTGTGTGCACTATTACCTGATGTCTGTGTTATATTAATATTCCTTTATGTGTTTACTAGGTGTAAAGCCTGCCCAGAGGGCAGTCTATTGATAAGTGTGGTGCGTTGTGCTTGGTTCGGTGCCATTTATTGTGCTGTGTTTGGCTCTGTGCTCGGCTCTGTGCCGTTTATTCTGTTGTGCTCGGCTCTGTGCCGTCTATTGTACTGTGCTCGGCTCTGTGGAGTTTATTGTGCTCGGCTCTGTGGAGTTTATTGTGCTTGGCTCTGTGGTGTTTATTCTGTTTTGCTCGGCTCTGTGCTGGGCTCTGCACATCGGCTCTGTGCTCTGCTCCGTGCCGTATATTGTGCTCTGCTTTTTATTGTGCTCTGCGCCGTTTATTGTGTTGTGCTTGGTTCTGTGCTTGGCGCCGTTTATTGTGCTGTGATTGGCTGTGCCGTTTATTGTGCTTGGCTCTGTGGCGTCTATTGTGCTGTGCTTGGCTCTGTGGCGTTTATTGTGCTGTGCTCTGTGGCGTTTATTGTGCTCGGCTCTGTGGCGTTTATTGTGCTCGGCTCTGTGGCGTTTATTCTGTTGTGCTCGGCTCTGTGCCGTTTATTCTGTTGTGCTCGGCTCTGTGCCGTTTATTCTGTTGTGCTCGGCTCTGTGCCGTCTATTGTACTGTGCTCGGCTCTGTGGAGTTTATTGTGCTTGGCTCTGTGGCGTTTATTCTGTTTTGCTCGGCTCTGTGCTGGGCTCTGCACATCGGCTCTGTGCTCTGCTCCGTGCCGTATATTGTGCTCTGCTTTTTATTGTGCTCTGCGCCGTTTATTGTGTTGTGCTTGGTTCTGTGCTCGGCGCCGTTTATTGTGTTGTGCTTGGTTCTGTGCTCGGCGCCGTTTATTGTGTTGTGCTTGGTTCTGTGCTCGGCGCCGTTTATTGTGTTGTGCTTGGTTCTGTGCTCGGCGCCGTTTATTGTGCTGTGCTTTGTGCCGTTTATTGTGCTGTGCTTGGCTCTGTGGCGTTTTTTTGTGCTCGGCTCTGTGGTGTTTATTGTGCTCGGCTCTGTGGAGTTTATTGTGCTCGGCTCTGTGGCGTTTATTGTGCTCGGCTCTGTAGCGTTTATTGTGCTCGGCTCTGTGGCGTTTATTGTGCTCGGCTCTGTGGCGTTTATTGTGCTCTGCTCTGTGGCGTTTATTGTGCTCTGCTCTGTGCCGTCTATTGTGCTCTGTGCCGTCTATTGTGCTCTGCTTGGCGCTCTGTGCTCTGCACTCGGCGCTGGGCTGTGTTCAGGTACTGGGCTCAGGCGCTGGGCTCTGCGCTCAGGCGCTGGGCTCTGCGCTCAGGCGCTGGGCTCAGGCGCTGGGCTCAGCGCTCAGGCGCTGCGCTCAGGCGCTGGGCTCAGCGCTCAGGCGCTGCGCTCAGGCGCTGGGCTCAGCGCTCAGGCGCTGCGCTCAGGCGCTGGGCTCAGTGCTCAGGCGCTGCGCTCAGGCACTGGGCTCAGCGCTCAGGCGCTGGGCTCAGCGCTCAGGCGCTGGGCTCAGGCGCTGGGCTCAGCGCTCAGGCACTGGGCTCAGCGCTCAGCTCAGGCGCTGGGCTCAGCGCTCAGCTCAGGCGCTGGGCTCAGCGCTCAGGTGCTGGGCTCAGGCGCTGGGCTCAGCGCTCAGGCGCTGGGCGCTGGGCTCAGGCGCTGGGCTCTGCGCTCAGGCGCTGGGCTCAGCGCTCAGGCGCTGCGCTCAGGCGCTGGGCTCAGCGCTCAGGCGCTGGGCTCAGCGCTCAGGCGCTGCGCTCAGGCGCTGGGCTCAGCGCTCAGGCGCTGGGCTCAGCGCTCAGGCGCTGCGCTCAGCGCGCTGGGCTCAGCGCTCAGGCGCTGCGCTCAGGCGCTGGGCTCAGCGCTCAGGCGCTGGGCTCAGCGCTCAGGCGCTGCGCTCAGCGCTCAGGCGCTGGGCTCAGCGCTCAGGCGCTGGGCTCAGCGCTCAGGCGCTGGGCTCAGCGCTCAGGCGCTGGGCTCAGCGCTCAGGCGCTGCGCTCAGGCGCTGGGCTCAGGCGCTGGGCTCAGCGCTCAGGCGCTGCGCTCAGGCGCTGGGCTCAGCGCTCAGGCGCTGGGCTCAGCGCTCAGGCGCTGCGCTCAGGCGCTGGGCTCAGCGCTCAGGCGCTGCGCTCAGGCGCTGGGCTCAGGCGCTGGGCTCAGCGCTCAGGCGCTGGGCTCAGGTGCTGGGCTCAGCGCTCAGGCGCTGCGCTCAGGCGCTGGGCTCAGCGCTCAGGCGCTGGGCTCAGCGCTCAGGCGCTGCGCTCAGGCGCTGGGCTCAGCGCTCAGGCGCTGGGCTCAGCGCTCAGGCGCTGGGCTCAGGGCTCAGGCGCTGGGCTCAGGGCTCAGGCGCTGGGCTCAGCGCTCAGGCGCTGGGCTCAGGCGCTGGGCTCAGCGCTCAGGCGCTGGGCTCAGGCGCTGGGCTCAGCGCTCAGGCGCTGGGCTCAGGCGCTGGGCTCAGCGCTCAGGCGCTGGGCTCAGCGCTCAGGCGCTGGGCTCAGGCGCTGGGCTCAGCGCTCAGGCGCTGGGCTCAGCGCTCAGGCGCTGGGCTCAGCGCTCAGGCGCTGGGCTCAGGTGCTGGGCTCAGCGCTCAGGCGCTGGGCTCAGGCGCTGGGCTCAGCGCTCAGGCGCTGGGCTCAGGCGCTGGGCTCAGCGCTCAGGCGCTGGGCTCAGGCGCTGGGCTCAGCGCTCAGGCGCTGGTCTCAGGCGCTGGGCTCAGCGCTCAGGCGCTGGGCTCAGGCGCTGGGCTCTGCGCTCAGGCGCTGGGCTCAGGCGCTGGGCTCTGCGCTCAGGCGCTGGGCTCAGGCGCTGGGCTCAGCGCTCAGGCGCTGGGCTCAGCGCTCAGGCGCTGGGCTCAGCGCTCAGGCGCTGGGCTCAGCGCTCAGGCGCTGGGCTCAGCGCTCAGGCGCTGCGCTCAGGCGCTGCGCTCAGGCGCTGGGCTCAGCGCTCAGGCGCTGGGCTCAGCGCTCAGGCGCTGCGCTCAGGCGCTGGGCTCAGCGCTCAGGCGCTGCGCTCAGGCGCTGGGCTCAGCGCTCAGGCGCTGGGCTCAGCGCTCAGGCGCTGCACTCAGGCGCTGGGCTCAGCGCTCAGGCGCTGCGCTCAGGCGCTGGGCTCAGCGCTCAGGCGCTGGGCTCAGCGCTCAGGCGCTGGGCTCAGGGCTCAGGCGCTGGGCTCAGGGCTCAGGCGCTGGGCTCAGCGCTCAGGCGCTGGGCTCAGGCGCTGGGCTCAGCGCTCAGGCGCTGGGCTCAGGCGCTGGGCTCAGCGCTCAGGCGCTGGGCTCAGCGCTCAGGCGCTGGGCTCAGGCGCTGGGCTCAGCGCTCAGGCGCTGGGCTCAGCGCTCAGGCGCTGGGCTCAGGCGCTGGGCTCAGGCGCTGCGCTCAGCGCTCAGGTGCTGGGCTCAGCGCTCAGGCGCTGGGCTCAGGCGCTGGGCTCAGCGCTCAGGCGCTGGGCTCAGCGCTCAGGCGCTGGGCTCAGCGCTCAGGCGCTGGGCTCAGGCGCTGGGCTCAGCGCTCAGGCGCTGGGCTCAGGCGCTGGGCTCAGGCACTGGGCTCAGCGCTCAGGCGCTGGGCTCAGCGCTCAGGCGCTGGGCTCAGCGCTCAGGCGCTGGGCTCAGGTGCTGGGCTCAGCGCTCAGGCGCTGGGCTCAGCGCTCAGGCGCTGGGCTCAGGCGCTGGGCTCTCAGCGCTCAGCGCTGGGCTCAGGCGCTGGCCCAGCGCTCAGGCGCTGGGCTCAGGCGCTGGGCTCAGCGCTCAGGCGCTGGCTCAGCGCTCAGGCGCTGGGCTCAGGTGCTGGGCTCAGCGCTCAGGCGCTGGGCTTCAGGCGCTGGGCTCTGCGCTCAGGCGCTGGGCTCAGGCGCTGGGCTCTGCGCTCAGGCGCTGGGCTCAGGCGCTGGGCTCAGCGCTCAGGCGCTGGGCCCTCTAGCCGCTCAGCGCTCAGGACTGTGCGGCTAAGGCGCTGGGCTCTGCGCTCAGGCGCTGGGCTTCAGGCGCTGGGCTCTTGCGCTCAGGGCTGGGCTCAGGCGCTGGGCTCAGTCGCTCAGGCGCTGGCCTCAGCGCTCAGGCGGCTGGGCTCAGCGCTCAGCGCTCAGGCGCTGGGCTAAGGCGCTGGGCTCAGCGCTCAGGCGCTGGGCTCAGGGTCTGGGCTCAGCGCTCAGGCGCTGGGCTCAGCGCTCAGGCGCTGGGCTCAGGCGCTGGGCTCAGGCGCTGGGCTCAGCGCTCAGGCGCTGGGCTCAGCGCTCAGGCGCTGGGCTCAGGCGCTGGGCTCAGCGCTCAGGCGCTGGGCTCAGCGCTCAGGTGCTGGGCTCAGGTGCTGGGCTCAGGCGCTGGGCTCAGCGCTCAGGCGCTGGGCTCAGGCGCTGGGCTCAGCGCTCAGGCGCTGGGCTCAGGCGCTGGGCTCAGCGCTCAGGCGCTGGGCTCAGGCGCTGGCTCTGCGCTCAGGCGCTGCGGCTCAGGCGCTGGGCTCTGCGCTCAGGCGCTGGGCTCTGCGCTCAGCTCAGGCGCTGCTGGCTCTGCGCTCAGGCGCTGGGCTCAGGCGCTGGGCTCTGCGCTCAGGCGCTGGGCTCAGGCGCTGGGCTCTGCGCTCAGGCGCTGGGCTCAGGCGCTGGGCTCAGGCGCTGGGCTCTGCGCTCAGGCGCTGGGCTCAGGCGCTTGGCTCTGCGCTCAGGCGCTGGGCTCTGCGCTCAGCGCGCTGGGCTCAGGCGCTGGCTCAGGCGCTGGGCCTGCGCTCAGGCGCTGGGCTCAGCGCGCTGGCTCAGCGCTCAGGCGCTGGGCTCAGGCGCTGGGCTCAGCGCTCAGGCGCTGGGCTCAGCGCTCAGCGCTCAGGCGCTGGGCTCAGGCGCTGGGCTCAGCGCTCAGGCGCTGGGCTCAGGCGCTGGGCTCAGGCGCTGGGCTCAGCGCTCAGGCGCTGGGCTCAGCGCTCAGGCGCTGAGCTCAGGCGCTGGGCTCAGCGCTCAGGCGCTGGGCTAAGCGCTCAGGTGCTGGGCTCAGGCGCTGGGCTCAGGCGCTGGGCTCAGCGCTCAGGCGCTGGGCTCAGGCGCTGGGCTCAGCGCTCAGGCGCTGGGCTCAGGCGCTGGGCCAGCGCTCAGGCGCTGGGCTCAGGCGCTGGGCTCAGCGCTCAGGCGCTGGGCTCTGCGCTCAGGCGCATGGGCTCAGGCGCTGGGCTCTGCGCTCAGGCGCTGGGCTCTGCGCTCAGCTCCAGGCGCTGGGCTCTCTGCGCTCAGGCGCTGGCTCAGCGCTGGGCTCTGCCGCTCAGGCGCTGGCTCAGGCGCTGGCTCTGCGCTCAGGCGCTGGGCTCTGTGCTCAGGCGCTGGGCTCAGGCGCTGGGCTCAGGCGCTGGGCTCTCCGCTCAGCGCTGGGCTCTGCGCTCAGGCGCTGGGCTCAGGCGCTGGGCTCTGCGCTCAGGCGCTGGGCTCAGGCGCTGGGTTCTGCGCTCAGCGGCTGGGCTCTGCGCTCAGCTTCAGGCGCTGGGCTCTGCGCTCAGGCGCTGGGCTCAGGCGCTGGGCTCTGCGCTCAGGCGCTGGGCTCAGGCGCTGGGCTCTGCGCTCAGGCGCTGGGCTCTGTGCTCAGGCGCTGGGCTCAGGCGCTGGGCTCAGGCGCTGGGCTCAGCGCTCAGGCGCTGGGCTCAGGCGCTGGGCTCAGGCACTGGGCTCAGCGCTCAGGCGCTGGGCTCAGCGCTCAGGCGCTGGGCTCAGCGCTCAGGCGCTGGGCTCAGGTGCTGGGCTCAGCGCTCAGGCGCTGGGCTCAGCGCTCAGGCGCTGGGCTCAGGCGCTGGGCTCAGCGCTCAGGCGCTGGGCTCAGGCGCTGGGCCCAGCGCTCAGGCGCTGGGCTCAGGCGCTGGGCTCAGCGCTGAGGCGCTGGGCTGAGCGCTCAGGCGCTGGGCTCAGGCGCTGGGCTCAGCGCTCAGGCGCTGGGCTCAGGCGCTGGGCTCTGCGCTCAGGCGCTGGGCTCAGGCGCTGGGCTCTGCGCTCAGGCGCTGGGCTCAGGCGCTGGGCTCAGCGCTCAGGCGCTGGGCTCAGCGCTCAGGCGCTGGGCTCAGCGCTCAGCGCTCAGGCGCTGGGCTAAGGCGCTGGGCTCAGCGCTCAGGCGCTGGGCTCAGGCTCTGGGCTCAGCGCTCAGGCGCTGGGCTCAGCGCTCAGGCGCTGGGCTCAGGCGCTGGGCTCAGGCGCTGGGCTCAGCGCTCAGGCGCTGGGCTCAGCGCTCAGGCGCTGGGCTCAGGCGCTGGGCTCAGCGCTCAGGCGCTGGGCTCAGCGCTCAGGTGCTGGGCTCAGGTGCTGGGCTCAGGCGCTGGGCTCAGCGCTCAGGCGCTGGGCTCACGTTGCGCTGCGCTCAGGCGCTGGCAGGCGCTGGGCTCAGGCGCGCTGGGCTGGCACGCGCTCAGGCGCTGGGCCTGGCTCAGTGCTCGCTGGGCTCTGCGCTCAGGCGCTGGGCTCAGGCGCTGGGCTCTGCGCTCAGGCGCTGGGCTCTGCGCTCAGCTCAGGCGCTGGGCTCTGCGCTCAGGCGCTGGGCTCAGGCGCTGGGCTCTGCGCTCAGGCGCTGGGCTCAGGCGCTGGGCTCTGCGCTCAGGCGCTGGGCTCTGTGCTCAGGCGCTGGGCTCAGGCGCTGGGCTCAGGCGCTGGGCTCTGCGCTCAGGCGCTGGGCTCTGCGCTCAGGCGCTGGGCTCAGGCGCTGGGCTCTGCGCTCAGGCGCTGGGCTCAGGCGCTGGGTTCTGCGCTCAGGCGCTGGGCTCTGCGCTCAGCTCAGGCGCTGGGCTCTGCGCTCAGGCGCTGGGCTCAGGCGCTGGGCTCTGCGCTCAGGCGCTGGGCTCAGGCGCTGGGCTCTGCGCTCAGGCGCTGGGCTCTGTGCTCAGGCGCTGGGCTCAGGCGCTGGGCTCAGCGCTGGGCAGCGCTCAGGCGCTGGGCTCAGGCGCTGGGCTCAGGCACTGGGCGCTGCAGCGCTCAGGCGCTGGGCTCAGCGCTCAGGCGCTGGGCTCAGCGCTCAGGCGCTGGGCTCAGGTGCTGCTCAGCGCTCAGGCGCTGGGCTCAGCGCTCAGGCGCTGGGCTCAGGCGCTGGGCTCAGGCGCTCAGGCGCTGGGCTCAGGCGCTGGGCCCAGCGCTCAGGCGCTGGGCTCAGGCGCTGGGCTCAGCGCTGAGGCGCTGGGCTGAGCGCTCAGGCGCTGGGCTCAGGCGCTGGGCTCAGCGCTCAGGCGCTGGGCTCAGGCGCTGGGCTCTGCGCTCAGGCGCTGGGCTCAGGCGCTGGGCTCTGCGCTCAGGCGCTGGGCTCAGGCGCTGGGCTCAGCGCTCAGGCGCTGGGCTCAGCGCTCAGGCGCTGGGCTCAGCGCTCAGCGCTCAGGCGCTGGGCTAAGGCGCTGGGCTCAGCGCTCAGGCGCTGGGCTCAGGCTCTGGGCTCAGCGCTCAGGCGCTGGGCTCAGCGCTCAGGCGCTGGGCTCAGGCGCTGGGCTCAGGCGCTGGGCTCAGCGCTCAGGCGCTGGGCTCAGCGCTCAGGCGCTGGGCTCAGGCGCTGGGCTCAGCGCTCAGGTGCTGGGCTCAGGTGCTGGGCTCAGGCGCTGGGCTCAGCGCTCAGGCGCTGGGCTCAGGCGCTGGGCTCAGCGCTCAGGCGCTGGGCTCAGGCGCTGGGCTCAGCGCTCAGGCGCTGGGCTCAGGCGCTGGGCTCTGCGCTCAGGCGCTGGGCTCAGGCGCTGGGCTCTGCGCTCAGGCGCTGGGCTCTGCGCTCAGCTCAGGCGCTGGGCTCTGCGCTCAGGCGCTGGGCTCAGGCGCTGGGCTCTGCGCTCAGGCGCTGGGCTCAGGCGCTGGGCTCAGGCGCTGGGCTCTGCGCTCAGGCGCTGGGCTCAGGCGCTGGGCTCTGCGCTCAGGCGCTGGGCTCTGCGCTCAGGCGCTGGGCTCAGGCGCTGGGCTCAGGCGCTGGGCTCTGCGCTCAGGCGCTGGGCTCAGGCGCTGGGCTCAGCGCTCAGGCGCTGGGCCCAGCGCTCAGGCGCTGGGCTCAGCGCTCAGGCGCTGGGCTCAGCGCTCAGGCGCTGGGCTCAGGCGCTGGGCTCAGCGCTCAGGCGCTGGGCTCAGCGCTCAGCGCTCAGGCGCTGGGCTCAGGCGCTGGGCTCAGCGCTCAGGCGGTGGGCTCAGGCGCTGGGCTCAGGCGCTGGGCTCAGCGCTCAGGCGCTGGGCTCAGCGCTCAGGCGCTGGGCTCAGGCGCTGGGCTCAGCGCTCAGGCGCTGGGCTAAGCGCTCAGGTGCTGGGCTCAGGCGCTGGCTCAGGCGCTGGCTCAGCGCTCAGGCGCTGGGCTCAGGCGCTGGGCTCAGCGCTCAGGCGCTGGGCTCAGGCGCTGGCCCAGCGCTCAGGCGCTGGGCTCAGGCGCTGGGCTCAGCGCTCAGGCGCTGGGCTCTGCGCTCAGGCGCTGGGCTCAGGCGCTGGGCTCTGCGCTCAGGCGCTGGGCTCTGCGCTCAGCTCAGGCGCTGGGCTCTGCGCTCAGGCGCTGGGCTCAGGCGCTGGGCTCTGCGCTCAGGCGCTGGGCTCAGGCGCTGGGCTCTGCGCTCAGGCGCTGGGCTCTGTGCTCAGGCGCTGGGCTCAGGCGCTGGGCTCAGGCACTGGGCTCTGCGCTCAGGCGCTGGGCTCTGCGCTCAGGCGCTGGGCTCAGGCGCTGGGCTCTGCGCTCAGGCGCTGGGCTCTGCGCTCAGGCGCTGGGCTCAGGCGCTGGGCTCTGCGCTCAGGCTCTGCGCTCAGGCGCTGGGCTCAGGCGCTGGGCTCAGGCGCTGGGCTCTGCGCTCAGGCTCTGCGCTCAGGCGCTGGGCTCTGCGCTCAGGCGCTGGGCTCAGGCGCTGGGCTCAGGCGCTGGGCTCTGGGCTCAGGCGCTGGGTTCAGGCGCTAGGCTCTGGGCTCAGGCGCTGGGCTCTGCGCTCAGGCGCTGGGCTCAGGCGCTGGGCTCAGGCGCTGGGCTCAGGCGCTGGGCTCAGGCGCTCAGGCGCTGGGCTCTGCGATCAGGCGCTGGGCTCAGGCGCTGGGCTCAGGCGCTGGCGCTGGGCTCAGGCGCTGCTCTGCGCTCAGGCGCTGGGCTCTGCGCTCAGGCGCTGGGCTCAGGCGCTGGGCTCTGCGCTCAGGCGCTGGGCTCAGGCGCTGGGCTCTGCGCTCAGGCGCTGGGCTCTGCGCTCAGGCGCTGGGCTCAGGCGCTGGGCTCTGCGCTCAGGCGCTGGGCTCTGCGCTCAGGCGCTGGGCTCAGGCGCTGGGCTCAGGCGCGTGGCAACCTCCGTAACAGGCCGTTGCGGTTGGATGCGCGCGCGCCACCTGCCGCAGCACGCCCAAAGCGTCTAACGGAGGTTGGATGCGCGCGCAGCAAACCTCCGTAGGACGCTTTGGGCGTGCTGCGGCGGGTGGCGCGCGCGCACCCGGCTGCGCGCGCATCCAACCGCCACAGCACCCCGTGGGCTGCGCGCATGCGCAGTCCATATATATATATATACATATATATATATATAATATATATTATACACACACACTGTAACCCCATGTGCATATATATATACACACATATATGTTTTTTACAGTGTGTGTGTGTATGGCCGGCATCCAGGCTCAGGCGAGCCCCCGGCTCGGCTAGGCCTCTAGGCCCAGGCCAAGCCGGGGGCTCGCCTTAGCCTGGATGCCGGCCAAGCAAGTAGCTCGGGCGGCATCCAAGCTTAGGCGAGCCCCCGGCTTGGCTTGGCCTAGAGGCCCAGCCGAGCCGTGGACTCGCCTGAGCCTGGAGGACGCCCGAGCAGGCAATTCGGCCGGCCTCCATGCTTAGGTGAGTCCCCGGCTCGGCTGGGCCTCTAAGCCCAGGCCAAGCCGGGGGCTCGCCTAAGCTTGGATACCGGCCGAGCAAGCAGGGTGGAGAGCACATACTCTCCTACATCGGCCCTCCAGCGATGGCAGTCCCGCTTCCAGTGACCTCTCTCTGTTGGTCACCGGTATGACATCACAAAAGCCTTTGACCCAGGGTCAAAGGCTTTCGTGACGTCATACCGACGACCAACGGAGACAGAGAGGACGCTGGAAGCGGGACCGCCATCGCTGGAGGAGCTAAGGGCCGATGTAGATGAGTATGTGTAGGCAACATCCTCCTACATTGGCCCTGAGCTCCAGCGGTGACCGTCCTCCGGCTGTCGCTGGCTGCTCGGCCGGCCTCTAGGCTTAGGCGAGTCCCCGGCTCGGCTGGGCCTGTAGGCCCGAGCCAAGCCGGGGGCTCGCCTGAGCCTGGAGGCCGGCCTAGCAGCCAGCGACAGCCGGAGGAAGTCACCGCTGGAGCTCAGGGCCAATGTAGGGGAGTATGTTTTGGCAACTTCGGCCCGGAGCTCCAGCGGTGACCGTCTCCGGCTGTCGCAGGCTGCTCGGCCAGCCTCCAGGCTCAGGCGAGCCCCCGGCTTGGCTTGGGCCTACAGGCCCAGCCGAGCCGGGGGCTCGCCTAAGCCTGGAGGCTGGCCGAGCTGCCTGCGACAGCCACTGCTGGAGCTCCGGGCCAATGTAGGGGGATGTTGCCTACACATACTCACCTACATTGGCCCTTAGCTCCTCCAGCGATGGCGGTCCCGCTTCCTCTCTCTCTTCGTTGGTCGCCGGCATGATGTAACGAAAGCCTTTGACCCCGGCATTTTGACCCGGGGTCAAAGGCTTTCGTGACGTCATACCGGCGACCAACGAAGAGAGAGAGGACGCTGGAAGCGGGACCGCCATCGCTGGAGGAGCTAAGGGCCGATGTCGGTGAGTATGTGTGGACCGGTGGAGGACTCGAGGCCGTTGTAGGTGAGTATATGCTCTCCACACCCACCCTGCTTGCTCGGCCGGTTACCAAGCTTAGGTGAGCCCCCGGCTTGGCTTGGGCCTAGAGGACCTGTCGAGCCGGGGACTCGCCTGAGCATGGAGGCCGGTCGAGTTGCATGCTCCGGCGTCCTCCAGGCTCAAGCGAGTCCCCGGCTCGGCTGGGCCTCTAGGCCAACGCCAAGCCGGGGGCTCGCCTAACCTTGGATACCGGCCGAGCAAGCAGGGTGGGTGTGGAGAGCACATACTCACCTACATTAGCCCTGAGCTCCAGCGGTGACCATCCTCCGGCTGTCGCAGGCTGCTCGGCCGGCCTCCAGGCTCAGGCGAGCCCCCGGCTTGGCTTGGGCCTACAGGCCCAGCCGAGCCGGGGGCTCGCCTAAGCCTGGAGGCTGGCCGAGTTGCCTGCGACAGCCACCGCTGGAGCTCCGGGCCAATGTAGGGGGATGTTGCCTACACATACTCACCTACATCAGCCCTTAGCTCCTCCAGCGATGGCGGTCCCGCTTCCTCTCTCTCTTCGTTGGTCGCCGGCATGATGAACGAGAGCCTTTGACCCCGGCATTTTGACCCGGGGTCAAAGGCTTTCGTGACATCATACCGGCGTCCAACGGAGACAGAGAGGACGCTGGAAGCGGGACCGCCATCGCTGGAGGAGCTAAGGGCCGATGTCGGTGAGTATGTGTAGGCAACATCCTCTTACATTGGCCCGGAGCTCCACCGGTGGCTGTCCTCTGGCTGTCGCAGGCTGCTAGGCCGGCCTCCAGGCTTAGGCGAGTCCCCGGCTCGGCTGGGCCTGTAGACCCAAGCCAAGCCGGGGGCTCGCCTGAGCCTGGAGGCTGGCCGAGCGGCCTGCTCACCAGGAGGAAGTCACCGCTGGAGCTCAGGGTCAATGTAGGGGAGTATGTGTAGGCAACATCGGCCCTGAGCTCCAGCGGTGACCCTGCTCGGCCGGCCTCTAGGCTTAGGCGAGTCCCCGGCTCGGCTGGGCCTGTAGGCCCAAGCCAAGCCGGGGGCTCGCCTGAGCCTGGAGGCCGGCCTAGCAGCCTGCTCGGCCGGAGGAGGTCACCGCTGGAGCTCAGGGCCGATTTAGGGGAGTATGTTTTGGGAACTTCGGTCCTGAGCTCCAGCGGTGACCGTCCTCTGGCTGTCGCTGGCTGCTCGGCCGGCCTCTAGGCTTAGGCGAGTACCCGGCTCGGCTGGGCCTGTAGGCCCAAGCCAAGCCAGGGGCTCGCCTGAGCCTGGAGGCCGGCCTAGCAGCCTGCTCGGCCGGAGGAGGTCACCGCTGGAGCTCAGGGCCGATTTAGGGGAGTATGTTTTGTGAACTTCGGCCCGGAGCTCCAGCGGTGACCGTCCTCCGGCTGTCGCTGGCTGCTCGGCCGGCCTCTAGGCTTAGGCGAGTCCCCGGCTCGGCTGGGCCTTTAGGCCCAAACCAAGCCGGGGGCTCGCCTGAGCCTGGATGCCCGCCGAGCAGGCCGCGACAGCCGGAGGACGGTCACCGCTGGAGGATCTTGGCTTGCGCCGTTTAAACAAACAGGTAGCTGCGCGCGGCTCGTGCCGATTTTTATTTTTTTTTTGCAGGCGGCCGGCACGCGCAGCTACCTGTTTGTTTTAACGGCCACTTTCAAATGTCCGTCGCGCATGCGCAGACCGCTTTTGGCGACGGACACTTGAAGGCTTATTCTTTTATAGTATAGATTGTAGAGTATTGTTTCTGTGTAGCTTCTCTCTGTATAGTGTACATCTCTGTATTAGCTGTCCTCTGTCTTTATATTGTACTCCTCTGTGGCTACCCCCCCTCTGTATATTGTATACTCCCTGCTGTAAGAATATTCCTTTAAGATGAGAATGCATGTGTAAACAATCCATTGTGGTGGATGGCTCTTTCTATTGTTCTCTGACTGGAGACTCTTGATCTTATCTGTAATGTACAGTATTCTTTAAGGGAGGGGGTTGTGTCTTAACTGTTTTACCTGTATTTGTGAAAAATAAAGAATTCTCCATTTGGATGTTGAACCAGCAACAACTCCACAGTTTACTTGTCGTCTATTCTGTGTGTTTGTACGAAAATCTCCTGTGTTCAGCGGAAAAGGGCGTCCAGATGAAGAGTACCGAGCGTGAGGGTACCTCGATCCTTAACACTGGTTGGCAGCAGTGGGATTGCCCTTTCCAGCTGGAGGAGCTGGAGACCAAATGCTCGAGTGTGTGCAGACCAGAGCGAGATGCAGATTCTCGAGGAGGTAAAGAGATGCCTCAGTATATATGGACCGAACCCCAGCATGGACCTGTTCCAGACCGTGTGGACAGAGGTCTGCTTGTTGCAGCAAGAGAAAGCTGTGTGGGGTGAGGAAAAGATTGGCACTCAGGATGTGGAATGCAACGAGTACGAGTTCTCGGTCTGGATCAAGCCAGAAGACATTTGGAGCCAGGAGGATTGCCCGGTGACAGTGAGAGTGAAATCTTCACCAGTGATTTATTGAGAGGCTGGGCAGCCGGCCCAGATAGCCCACAGTGTGCTCCAAGCCAAGGATGGCTGAGGTAGCTGGAAGGCCTAGAATTGTTTGGGCCAGCAATGGACTCGATCGTTGTGGGCAAGACAGAGGTCCCCACTGGAAAATTGCTGGACTGCTTGGCAGTATGCCCAGAACCCCAGCAGAGCACTCCCACCCGGGGATGGGTGGAGGAGCTAAAAATGTGGACTTATTCTGGCCCTCAGTGGAAGAAGCTGTGGTTATCCCCACTGAGTATGGAAGATATGAGGCAGCTGGTCCAGATCCCCAGACCAAGGTAACAGCTGTCACAGAGGTCGAGGCCCTACTTTTGGTGATGGTGGGAAAGACTGAGATCTGCGCTGGCGAATTACTGGAATGTGGGACAGTTGTCCCAGATAGCCTACAGTGTGCTCCTAGCCCAGGATGGCTGAGGGAGCTTGAAGGCCTCGATTTTGTTGAGCAAGTCATGGACTCTATGGTGGTAGGAGAGACTGAGGTCCTTCTCCATGCAAAGGAAAGATGCGGGACAGCTGACCCAGGTCCCCAGATGGTGATGGAAGTGCTCCAGAGGTTGTGGACGACAGTTTTTTGGTGGAGGAGCTTTCTGCCACCACAGTGGAAGAGTTGGCATTAGGGCAGAGTTACGGATTTCTGTACTCAATCTGCTGGCCCAGATTTCTGGGGAAAGGAGGAAAACCACATGTTCGCACAGGAGTCCAAGGAACCTGCAGCCATCATCAGCCTTTTTAATTCAGCTAAAGAGCGAGCCTCAGGAGGGGGAGGCAGTTGGCCTCAATCCCCAGTGGCAGAGTTTACCCCAGGAAGAGAGTACAGGGGGTACTTCTCCACAGCGGAAGATGGAGCTCCAGCATGAGGATGGCCCCTTCTCCCAGCAACAGGATGCTGCTGACCCCCTTTCCCAGATGGTGGAGGATTCCTGCTGGGGGATTGTAGATGCGACTATGAATTCCAAGTGTGTGCCCTCTGGGTGCTGGGCAGTTGGTGCAGATCCCCAACCATTGACTGTTGAGACACCAGCCACCGCACATTCTCTCCAGCAGCAGCAACATCATACAGAAGATGCCGGGGTCGGCTGCCCCAATGTTTATTTGCAGTTATTTTGCTTGCATTTCATTGTCTCTGTATATAGGGTAGAGTGTTTGTTCTGTGTGCCCTATTACCTGATGTCTGTGTTATATTAATATTCCCTTATGTTTATTGTATTGGTTTCTGTGTACCTTCTCTATGTATAGTGTACATCTCTGTATTAGCTGTCCTCTGTCTTTATATTGTACTCCTCTGTGGCTACCCGCTCTCTGTTTATTGTATACTCCCTGCTGTAAGAAGATTCCTTTAAGATGAGAATGACTGGAGACTCTTGATCTTAAGGGAGGGGTTGTGTCTCAACTGTTTTACCTGTATTTGTGAAAAAGAATTCTCCATTTGGATGTTGAACCCGAAACAACTCCACAGTTTACGTGTCGTCTATTCTGTGTGTTTGTACGAAAATCTGTGTTCAGCGGAAAAGGGCATCCAGACTAAGGGTACCGAGCATGAGGGTACCTCGATCCGTAACACCTATGTCTCTCATGGATGGACAGAATAGAGCTAATAAATTATTATATACTACATAAATTTATATTCCTGCTCAGATCATTTCCTATCAATATAAAAGAAGCCATATTGAAAGACTTCTCTAACTTTATTTGGGTTGGCAGTATTCCTAGGATCTCATCTAACGTACCAGAGAGAGGAACTAAATTGGGTGGACTAGGTATTCCCAATGTAACTAAGCTATATCACGCCGCAATGCTCTCCCATATTGTACTGTGGATAAATAATAATAAACACCAACCCTGAATGGAACTTGAGAAACATCGGATAAAACTAAAAAAAATTAAAACAAACCCTTTGGGAAAAAGACTAGCAAAATCTTCCATGAATTTGATTGTAAGGGATTTGAATACTCTCTGGACAAAAATAACAAAGCAATATTGGCCAAACTGTAACTATCTAATATATATGCCAATACAAACAATTGAAAAACAACTAGAAAAAAATAGACCTAGAGTCTTGGAAAACCAATTTATTGTCAGTTTATCAACTGATAGAGAATAATAAGGTTGTTCCATTTAAAGCCTTGATTTCTAGAAAGATGCTAAATGATAAAGTTCTATTTAGATACCTGAGGGTCAAACATTTTATAGAGCATAATGTCCTCTCCATCTCCCATCAATCAAACAATGATATAGATGCATTCTTTAAGGGGGATTGGAGAGATAGATTAATAAAAGAATATACAACTGTGCGGGAATGGATTCAGGCTGTGGAAGGGGTGCGGAAAAAGGAAGAAAAGTTCTTTCAATAGATAATACTGTAAATACGATAAATATCATGGTACTGGTGGTTGGACTTCCTATCTAAAGAAATCACACGGGTCAGTGTCTTAGCCATAGGCTGGCGTCTTGGTACCCTAGCTGTCATGATAGAGTGTACAGGAGACCCAATGCAGCGTAACTTGGCCACCAACTGCACGATTCTTAGGTGCAGAGTTCAGGCCCGGAGGCCTGGGTCATGTCTTTCAAGTTTTGGGACTGTGTGTATGACCACCACTCTTGCTATACTGGCAGCGGAGAGAATATTTTGCGCTACGACGCCCCCCCCCCCATTTTTTGCTATCATACCCTCTTTCATATGTCAGTCTTAGTGTTTTATATGCACGGGTGAATTATTTTAGGTACGAGCTTAAAGTTTATGTAGTTAAGGATTATTTGACTCCACTTGATTGATACCCAACACGTGTACATTTCATAATGTCGGAGTCTTCATATCCATGCTTTACTGTACTGTTTATGTAAACTGTGAGACTTTATATTCTTTTGTTCAATAAAACTTTATTAAACACATCAAAAAGTGGGAAAGCGACCTTTATAAACTATGGGAGGACACAGACTAGTATAAACACAATGACCATAACAAAGCAGGCAGTTCATTCCATAGATCTTTTGAAAGTATATGCCAAACTACTACATAGATGGTACATGGTTCCTATCAAGTTATTTTGAACTAGTTGTAAAGCCTGCCCAGAGGGCAGTCTATTGTGGATATACTGCCCCTGCTCATGTATACTGCCCCTGCTCATGTATACTGCCCCAGCTCGTGGATACTGCCCCAGCTCGTGGATACTGCCCCAGCACGTGGATACTGCCCCAGAACGTGGATACTGCCCCAGCACGTTGATACTGCCCCAGCACGTGGATATTGCCCCAGCATGTGGATATTGCCCAGCACGTGGATATTGCCGCAGCACGTGGATACTGCCCCAGCTCGTGGATACTGCCCTAGCACGTGGATATTGCCCCAGCACGTGGATATTGCCCCAGCTCGTGGATACTGCCCCAGCTCGTGGATACTGCCCTAGCACGTGGATATTGCCCCAGCACCTGGATGGATACTGCCCCAGCACGTGGATATTGCCCCAGCTCGTGGATACTGCCCCAGCTCCTGGATATTGCCCCAGCACGTGGATACTGCCCCAGCACGTGGATATTGACCCAGCACGTGGATATTGCCCCAGCACGTGGATATTGCCCAGCACGTGGATACTGCCCCAGCACGTGGATATTGACCCAGCACGTGGATATTGACCCAGCACGTGGATACTGCCCCAGCACGTGGATATTGCCCAGCACGTGGATACTGCCCAGCACGTGGATATTGACCCAGCACGTGGATATTGCCCCAGCACGTGGATACTGCCCCAGCACGTGGATATTGCCCCAGCACGTGGATATTGCCCCAGCACGTGGATACTGCCCAGCACGTGGATATTGACCCAGCACGTGGATATTGCCCCAGCACGTGGCTACTGCCCCAGCACGTGGATATTGCCCAGCACGTGGATATTGACCCAGCACGTGGATATTGACCCAGCACGTGGATATTGCCCAGCACGTGGATACTGCCCCAGCACGTGGATATTGCCCCAGCACGTGGATATTGCCCCAGCACGTGGATACTGCCCCAGCACGTGGATATTGACCCAGCACGTGGATATTGCCCCAGCACGTGGATATTGACCCAGCACGTGGATATTGCCCCAGCACGTGGATACTGCCCCAGCACGTGGATATTGACCCAGCACGTGGATATTGACCCAGCACGTGGATATTGCCCCAGCACGTGGATATTGCCCCAGCACGTGGATACTGCCCCAGCACGTGGATATTGACCCAGCACGTGGATATTGCCCCAGCACGTGGATATTGCCCCAGCACGTGGATACTGCCCCAGCACGTGGATATTGACCCAGCACGTGGATATTGACCCAGCACGTGGATATTGCCCCAGCACGTGGATACTGCCCCAGCACGTGGATACTGCCCCAGCACGTGGATACTGCCCCAGCTCGTGGATACTGCCCAAGCACGTGGATACTGCCCAGCACGTGGATACTGCCCCAGCTCGTGGATACTGCCCCAGCACGTGGATATTGCCCCAGCACGTGGATACTGCCCCAGCACGTGGATACTGCCCCAGCACGTGGATACTGCCCCAGCTCGTGGATACTGCCCCAGCTCGTGGATATCGCCCCAGCACGTGGATATCGCCCCAGCACGTGGATACTGCCCCAGCACGTGGATACTGCCCCAGCTCGTGGATACTGCCCCAGCACGTGGATACTGCCGCCGTGGATACTGCCCCAGCTCGTGGATACTGCCCGCTGGATACTGCCCCATGGATTGCCCCAGCACGTGGATACTGCCCCAGCTCGTGTGGATACTGCCCCAGCTCGTGGATACTGCGCACGTGATATTGGCCCAGCACGTGGATATCGCCCCCAGCAGTGGATATGCCCCCCCCGCTCGTGGATATGGCCCCCCCGCTCGTGGATATGGCCCCCGCTCGTGGATATGGCCCCCCGCTCGTGGATATACTCACCTACATCGGCCCTCCAGCGATGGCGGTCCCGCGTCCCGCTTCCAGCTTCCTCTCTCGCTCCGTTGGTCGCCGGGATGACGTCACGAAAGCCTTTGACCCCCGGGGTCAAAGGCTTTCGTGACGTCATTCCGGCGAACAACGGAGCGAGAGAGGACGCTGGAAGCGGGACCGCCATCGCTGGAGGAGCTAAGGGCCGATGTAGGTGAGTATGTGTAGGCAACATCCCCTACATTGGCCCGGAGCCTCAGCGGTGGCTGTCGTAGGCTGCTCGGCCGGCCTCCAGGCTTAGGCGAGCCCCCGGCTCGGCTGGGCCTGTAGGCCCAAGCCAAGCCGGGGGCTCGCCTGAGCCTGGAGGCCGGCCGAGCAGCCTGCGACAGCCGGAGGACAGTCACCGGAGCTCAGGGCTAATGTAGGTGAGTATGTGCTCTCCACACCCACCCTGCTTACTCGGCCGGTATCCAAGCTTAGGCGAGCCCCCGGCTTGGGCCTAGAGGCCCAGCAGAGCCGGGGACTCGCCTGAGCATGGAGGCCGGTCGAGTTGCATGCTCGGCCGTCCTCCAGGCTCAGGTGAGTCCCTGGCTCGGCTGGGCCTCTAGGCCCAAGCCAAGCCGGGGGCTCGCCTGAGCCTGGATGCCGACCAAGCTTAGGCGAGCCCCCGGCTTGGCGTGGGCCTAGAGGCCCAGCCGAGCCGGGGACTCGCCTGAGCCTGGAGGACGCCCGAGCATGCAACTCGACCGGCCTCCATGCTCAGGCGAGTCCCCGGCTCGGCAGGGCCTCTAAGCCCAAGCCAAGCCGGGGGCTCGCCTAAGCTTGGATACCGGCCGAGCAAGCAGGGTGTGTGTGTGTGTGTAGAGCACATACTCACCTACATCGGCCTCGAGTCCTCCACCGGTTCCACACATACTCACCGACATCGGCCCTTAGCTCCTCCAGCGATGGCGGTCCAGCTTGCAGCATCCTCTCTCTCTCCGTTCCTCGCCAGGATGACGTCACGAAAGCCTTTGACCCCCCGGGGTCAAAGGCTTTCGTGACGTCATTCCGGCGAGCAACGGAGAGAGGATGCTGCAAGCGGGACCGCCATCGCTGGAGGAGCTAAGGGCCGATGTCGGTGAGTATGTGTTAGGCAACATCGGCCCTGAGCTCCAGCGGTGACCTCCTCCGGCCGAGCAGGCTGCTCGGCCGGCCTCTACGCTTAGGCGAGTCCCCGGCTCGGCTGGGCCTGTAGGCCCAAGCCAAGCCGGGGGCTCGCCTAAGCCTAGAGGCCCGCCGAGCAGCCAGCGGCAGCCAGCGGCAGCTGGAGGAGGTCTCCGCTGGAGCTCAGGGCCGATTTTGGGGTGTATTTTTTGGGAACTTCGGCCCCGATCCTCCAGCGGTGACCTCTCTCCGGCTGCCGCTGGCTGCTCGGCGGGCCTCTAGGCTTAGGCGAGTCCCCGGCTCGGCTGGGCCTGTAGGCCAAACCGAGCCGGGGGCTCACCTAAGCCTAGAGGGCCGCCGAGCAGCCAGCGGCAGCCGGAGGAGGTCTCCGCTGGAGCTCAGGGCCGATTTTGGGGTGTGTTTGTTTGGGAACTTCGGCCCCGATCCTCCAGCGGTGACCTTCTCCGGCTGCCGCTGGCTGCTCGGCGGGCCTCTAGGCTTAGGCGAGTCCCCGGCTCAGCTGGGCCTGTAGGCCCAAACCGAGCCGGGGGCTCGCCTAAGCCTAGAGGGCCGCCGAGCAGCCAGCGGCAGCCGGAGGAGGTCTCCGCTGGAGCTCAGGGCCGATTTTGGGGTTTGTTTGGGAACTTCGGCCCCGATCCTCCAGCGGTGACCTTCTCCGGCTGCCGCTGGCTGCTCGGCGGGCCTCTAGGCTTAGGCGAGTCCCCGGCTCGGCTGGGCCTGTAGGCCCAAACCGAGCCGGGGGCTCGCCTAAGCCTAGAGGGCCGCCGAGCAGCCAGCGGCAGCCGGAGGAGGTCTCCGCTGGAGCTCAGGGCCGATTTTGGGGTGTATTTGTTTGGGAACTTCGGCCCCGATCCTCCAGCGGTGACCTTCTCCGGCTGCCGCTGGCTGCTCGGCGGGCCTCTAGGCTTAGGCGAGTCCCCGGCTCAGCTGGGCCTGTAGGCCCAAACCGAGCCGGGGCTCGCCTAAGCCTAGAGGGCCGCCGAGCAGCCAGCGGCAGCCGGAGGAGGTCTCCGCTGGAGCTCAGGGCCGATTTTGGGGTTTGTTTGGGAACTTCGGCCCCGATCCTCCAGCGGTGACCTTCTCCGGCTGCCGCTGGCTGCTCGGCGGGCCTCTAGGCTTAGGCGAGTCCCCGGCTCGGCTGGGCCTGTAGGCCCAAACCGAGCCGGGGGCTCGCCTAAGCCTAGAGGGCCGCCGAGCAGCCAGCGGCAGCCGGAGGAGGTCTCCGCTGGAGCTCAGGGCCGATTTTGGGGTTTGTTTGGGAACTTCGGCCCCGATCCTCCAGCGGTGACCTTCTCCGGCTGCCGCTGGCTGCTCGGCGGGCCTCTAGGCTTAGGCGAGTCCCCGGCTCGGCTGGGCCTGTAGGCCCAAACCGAGCCGGGGGCTCGCCTGAGCCTGGAGGCCCGCCGGCAGCCGGAGGACGGTCACCGCTGGAGGATCGGGGCATCTGGCCGTGTAAACACACGGGTAGCTGCGCGCGGCTCGTGCCGTTTTTTTTTTTTTTTTTTTCACGCGGCCGGCACGCGCAGCTACCTGTGTGTTCTAACGGCCGCTTTCAAATGTCCGTCGCGCATGCGCAGTAGGGTTTTGGCGACGGACAGTTTTTAGCTTATTCTTTTATAGTATAGATAAGTAGTAAAAACTCACAATTATGCTGGAGATGCGGCCAGCATCTAGGATCCTTTAGACACAAATGATGGGATTACTCAAATATTAGATATTTCTTTCCATGTTCATCTTAAATTATGGGTACCCATAAAGAGCTGACCCCAGAAGCTGCTCTCTTACATCTTGACCTGCCCTCTTACATCTTGACCTGCCAATCTTAAATATTGGCTGAAAAAATGATGTATACATATCTGCCTGGCAGTGAAATTGCTAAGAGTTAGAAATTGGAGGTCAGTAGATCCATTAAACTGGAATGATATTAACCATATTTATTTCCAGTCTTGGATGGAAAAGGGTTTCTGTGGGAATTTTTAAAATATCTTTTATGACGTATGGAAACTATGGATTTTAAAAAAAAAAAAATCCCCAAAATATGATATGTATGAAAGAATATACTGTATGATTCAGCAATTTATCTGTTTATTTTATTAAGATTTGACGAACTTTGAAATATTAGAACTTATCATGCAAAGATTGACAGAGTATTACTGAATATCATGTTACTTGAAAAAAATATGTTTAATTTTTGTTTATTAATACAGAGAATATACAGTGGCAAGAAAAAGTATGTGAACCCTTTGGGATTACATGGAGTTTTGCATGAATTGGTCATAAAATGTGCTCTGATCTTCATCTAAGTCACAACAATTTGAAAAACACAGTCTGCTTAAAATAATACAACACAAACATTATATGATTTCATGTGTTTATTGAACATAACATGTAAATGTAGCGCTGGTTTAAATCCTGCCGCTGTAGTTACTTGTTTCTGGCCACCAGGGGGAGACGAACGCAATGTAAACTGATACTGGATACTTTCAGACTACGTTTTCCAGCATGCTTTGGGGCAGGGACAGGAAGTGGGTGGAGAGAACCGAGAGACATCCGCAACCTCGTGCAGAGGAGAGCCAGTGCGTGCCAAGGGCTGAATAGAGCAAGACGCACGTGAGACAAGGAGCGATTGTGACCAGGCCGGAGCGCAGGTGTTGCTTTGTGGAGCTGGAGATCGGCCCAAATCACTTGCCAGAGACCTATCGGTGAAAAGTTTACACAGATACAGAGCTGCAGAAGGACCCCGAGTTAGGAAACCGCGATGATCTAATGGGAGTGCAGGCGGTGAGCTGAGCATCTTGTGGCAGAAACGGACAAGCAAGACAAGCGGATCCGGTAGCACAGAGTCCCAGTCAAGTCGAGCGGAAAGATGTCCTGGGTCGAGCAGAGCGCAGAGTATCTGGCGGATGGGTGAGAGGCCTTCCCGGCCACAGTGAAAATAATAAAGCACGCTGCAGTTTGTCTAAACCTACAGGGCCCCAACGTGACTAGTCGAAGACACATTGAAATCATTCACTGGCCAGTTGAATCTATTACCCGGGTACCAACACACGCATACACGTACACCTTCTTGGGACACAATCTGTACGGGACTCACATTTCAGCAATGAAGGGGTTAAAATTCCTTTTTCTTTTCCGCTGCGCGTTTCTCGCATTACGAACTTCTGTAAATATATATGTATACCGTGCTGCTCTATATATGCCAGTTTATTTGAGATCAGTAAACTATATAACTTATAAAATTCACAACAGTGCTGGTGTATATTTATTCCCTAATGCGGGGAGACTGACCCGAGGTTTAAATTCAGCAGCTCCTCCGGGAGTGAGCACTACATAAACATTCACAGTGCAGGATGGAAAAAAGTATGTGAACATTTGGACTTAATAACTGGTTGACCCTCCTTTGGCAGCAATAACCTCAACCAAACATTTCCTGTAGTTGCAGATCAGACCTGCACAACGATCTGGAGTAATTTGGACCACTCAAAACGATTTCAGTGTAGCAATATTCTTGGGATGTCTGGTGTGAATCGCTCTCTTAAGGTCATGCCACAGCATTTCAATCGTGTTGAGGTCAGGACTCTGACTGGGCCACTCCAGGAGGCGTATTGTGTTTTGTTGAAGCCATTCTTTTGTTGAATTACTTGTATGCTTTGGGTCATTGTCCTGTTGCATCACCCATCCTCTGCGGAGCTTCAGTTGGCGGACAGATGGTCTTACGTTTTCTTGCAAAATGTCTTGATAAACTCTGGAATTCATTTTTCCATCAATGACAACAATCCGTCCAGGCCCTGAGACAGCAAAGCAGCCCCAAACCATGATGCTCCCTCCGCCATGTTTTACAGTGGGGATGAGGATTTGATGTTGGTGTGCTGTGCCTTTTTTTCTCCACACATAGTGTTGTGTGGTTTTTCCAAACAACTCAATTTTGGTTTCATCTGTCCACAGAATATTTTGCCAGTAGTGCTGTGGAACATCCAGGTGCTCTTTTGCAAACTTCAAACGTGCTGCAATATTCTTTTTGGACAGCAATGGCTTCCTCGGTGGTGTCCTCCCATGTACTCCATTCTTGTTTAATGTTTTCCTTTTTGTAGATGTGTCAACAAAAATGTTAGCATGTGCCAGAGATTTCTGTAACAGGGTTATCCAAAGAGATTCGAAAAGTCACCGCACGTTCGGTGACTTTTCGTTCTCTTCAATTCGGTTCCTTTTGCCGATTGCATTTCGGTGACCCTGCGGTGTATTCAGCAAACAGCACAGGGTCCCCGAATTGCAGGGAAAAGCTGCCGCAAACCTGACGAAAACTAACCGAATGCACGCTGAAAACAAGCAAAAACATCTGGATTAACCTTTGAAAAAGACGAACAGGAGCCAAACAGGAGCCGAACATGAGCCGAATCACACAGAGCCGAAGCAGCTGTGACGTAGAGGAGGCAGTGAATAAATTAGAAAAACCATTTGTATGAATCTGGGAAAATGAAACACTGTTTGCAAAGAAACTACTGAGCGAAAATGTCTGAAATTTTCACAGGAGGTCCAGGGAATGATAATAAAGAGGGCTGTTACAAAAAAAATAAGTAAACTGAAAAAAAAAAAAAAAATCGGACTTTTAATAAAAAAAAATAAAAATCAGAAAAATGCTTAAAGTATCCTAAAAAATCTATAAATAAAGAGAAACTTTGCTGCAGAATTTTATACTAAACGGTTTATTAGATATTGAATTAAAACGGGAATATTTTTAATATTGAAGCCTATGGGATTCTCCTGAATAAATTTGCCGAATGAAACCACCGAATGGCAGGGCATTAGGGGAACCTTTCACTGCTGGTTTGTGTTCTCTGAATAGCCGAAGCAGTGCTTCTCTATGGGGATTTCACTGCCCTCGAACAGGGACCGAACAGGCACCGTATGTGCAGGCAATTCGACAGGATTTGGCGAATTGCCTGCTCTCTGGATAGCCGAATGGCCAGGAAAGGTAACCGAACGCTGATTTTCAGCGTTCGGTTACCTTTCTCAAGCAATTCGGATCTCTTTGGATAACCCTGTAAGTCTTTAGCTGACACTCTAGGATTCTTCTTTACCTCGTTAAGCATTCTGCGCTGTGCTCTTGCAGTCATCTTTACAGGATGACCACACCTAGGGAGAGTAGCAACAGTGCTGAACTTTCACCATTTGTAGACAGTCTGTCTTACCGTGGACACATGAACATCAAGGCTTTTGGAGATACTTTTGTAACCCTTTCCAGCTTCATGCAAGTCAACAATTCTTGATCGTAGGTCTACTGAGAGCTCTTGTCTGTGAGGCATGGTTCACATCAGGCAGTGCTTCTTGAAACCAGTAAACCCAAAACTGGTGTGTGTTTCTAAAGGGCAGGACAGCTTTCAGCAACACATCCAATAATATCGCACTGATTGGACTTAAGGTTGGCTCACTCCTGGCTCCAATTAGCTCTTGGAGAAGTCATTAGGCTAGAGGTTCACATACTTTTTCCACCCTGCACTGTGAATGTTTACATGTTATGTTCAATAAAAACATGAAAACATATGTTTGTGTTGTATTATTTTAAGCAGACTGTGTTTTTCAAATTGTTGTGACTTAGATGAAGATCAGAGCACATTTTATGACCATACAAAGTACAGGAGGGGTGGGGTCGCGCCTATTCCCCAATGGGGCGGCTGCAACCACCAGATGTATCCAGCCCAGCAACATGTATAAAACATAAGAAAAAAGATGTCATCTGCGCTTATTCCCATTATACCGTGTGAAACAAAACACAATTAGAGGCTTTGGTTTCTATTAATGCCCATTAAGAGAGTAATTTTATGTTACAAGAAATAAGGCATGAGGGAAATGTAGAACTCATCAAGTGCATCTTAAAGATTTTTTATGTGAATCATTTTATGTTTTGCAAGCTGTGAAGCCTGATTGAAACATTTCCCACATTCAAAGCAAATGAAAGGTTTTTCACCAGTGTGAATCATTTTATGTTTTGCAAGATTTGAAGTCTGATTGAAACATTTCCCACATTCTGTGCACTTAAAGGGTTTTTCTCCTGTGTGAATCATTGTATGTCTTTTAAGAGTTGAGACATGAGTGAAACATTTCCCACATTCTGTGCATTTAAATGGTTTTTCTCCTGTGTGAATCATTTTATGTTTTGTAAGATTGGAGGAATGATTGAAACATTTCCCACATTCTGAGCATTTAAAAGGTTTTTCCGCTGTGTGAATCATTTTATGTTTTGCAAGAGATGAGGCCTGATTGAAACATTTCCCACATTCTGTGCATTTAAAAGGTTTTTCGCCTGTGTGAATCACTGTATGTGCTGCAAGATGTGAGACATCATTGAAACATTTCTCACATTCAGTGCATTTGAAAGGTTTTTTACCTGTGTGAATAATTCTATGTTTTGCAAGAGATGATGCCTCCCTAAAACCTTTTCCACATTCATTGCAGATAAATGTTTTTTCTCCTGCGTGAATTATTTTATGTCTTGCAAGCTGTGAAGCCTGATTGAAACATTTCCCACATTCAGCGCATTTAAACGGTTTTGCTCCTCCGTGAATTATTTTATGTGCTGCAAGATTTGAGGCCCGACTGAAACATTTCCCACATTCTTTGCATTTAAATGGTTTTACTCCTGTGTGAATCATTTTATGTGCTGCAAGATTTGAGGCCCTATTGAAACATTTCCCACATTCAGTGCATTTAAAGGTCTTTCCTCCTGTGTGAATAATTCTATGTTTTGCAAGAGATGATGCTTCAGTAAAACCTTTTCCACATTCATTGCAGATAAATGGGTTTTCTCCTTTGTGAATTATTTTATGTCTTGCAAGCTGTGAAGCCTGATTGAACCATTTCCCACATTCAGGGCATTTAAACATTCTTTTTCCTGTATGACTCTTCTGATGCTTTTTAAGAGCAACTCGCTTTGTAAAACATTTCTCATATTCAGAACATGAGAATGGTTTCTCGTCAGTGTAAAGAGGTTGGTGGATAACGGCTGAATCAAGCAAAGAATTCTCCCCACAAAAAGTAGGTGAAAATGTTTCTTTGCAATTTGTTTCAGGCATCACAAGGTCAGAGTTAGTAAATGAGTTTTTCCCCATGTCAGAAGAAGCTGCATTTCCTTTGCAATTTAGGTCTGTGAGATTTTCTTCTTCCCAAGAGGCCGGTTCCTGCTTAATATCACTAGGTGAATATTCTGTACATATTATGGTTGAATAATTGGTTTTATTTGGGACTTGTTCTTCTCCAGAAGCCAGGGATTCTTGGTCAGTATTCGTTGCAGATTCAGCTCGTCCTTTTGTTTGCTTGTTAAGATGCTGCTCCACATTATTGGTTATAGATTTATTTCCAGAACCAGATAAAGAAACCGGAGTGTGCGATTCACCAGATACAGATTTATCTATTGAAAGGGAAAACCACATTAACTCGTGAGAAGTTCATTCAGGAACGAGTCTATCAGACGCACAGTGAACATTTCAGTTTGTTGTTTGGACACATTTCTCTAGTGTTTGACACAAAGATTATGAGAATTAAACCTTCTCTTACCAAGTGCCATAACTGGCCGGTGATTTTCCCTCGTGACGTCCTCATAGAGCTCCTTGTGTCCATCTAAATACTCCCACTCCTCCAATGAGAGATAGACAGAGACATCCTCACATCGTATAGGAACCTGACACACACAATGATAAAACTGCAGTTAAACGTTCTGCACACAGCTCAGCATATGCAGCGCATTAATACATCACCTGCTTCCGGGTGCTCTATGGATCCAAGCGATAGTCACCATCCAGAAACAACAAGCAGCAGGATGCCACCAAGTATAAAAATAAATAATCTTTACTAACTACATCACAAAATATCTCAATACATGTGAAGGATCTAATGCAATGGATATGATATATTGTTTACCACCTACTTAAATACAGAAAAAAATAGGTGTAGCGCCACACTGTATTTACGAGCACCAAAACTTCAATGCTTATACCAGGAAGTAGTAGTTTCCCCCAAACCAACAAACATGGAAATGTACGTATCTGGTACAGGGCAACAGATGCTCTTGGAGTTCTGGTGTTTCTCACAATAAGCAGCCCAACAATGAGATATACGTGAAATATAAAATATAGATCATCATAGTGCAGATTGTGTATATTAAAAAAGCACTCTACATTTGCAGGTGTTTCACTCACAGATAAGGAGCCCAACACCGGCTCTGAGTGCATATACGCCTCTGGTTTATCTTCTCAGGTAAACCACACCGTTACCAGGATGATTCTTCAGGCCACCATACATATGCAGGGGGTAGGAGACAAAAAAAGGGGGCCACAGGAATACTCCTAGTGTAAATCCGATTTTCTTCTCATCAATACATTCTTTTGTGGATTCAAAACTTACAGTTGGTGGAGCTGCCGTAGCTCTAGGATTAGCGCATGTGGATTTTTCATTCTTTTGGACAAATCCATAAAACCACCATAGGTCCAGGGACGTGGCTTTAAAAATGCATTTATTTAAAACATTTACAAAATCAAAATGAAATAAAAGAAAACAAGTTACATCTCCAGGACGGGTTTCACAGTTGTACACGGCTTCAAACCGAATCAAAGGACACAACAGGTTTCGGCGGGAAGCCTTTGTCAAGGGTTGTCAAAGACTTCCCGCTGAAACGCTGGGGCACCTGGTCGCTGCAGCTAAGGCTGGGGGTCAGACAAATGCAGTGATCACGTCCGTGTTGCCGCACAGTTTAACGTCAGTCGTAGCATAGAATCATGATCAATAGAGACCCACACACGAAGTACGTGCGCACCGAACTGCGCACGCACAACGCACATGGCAAACTGATGCAAGTTAATCAAGACCATAAAACCGCTAACACGGAAGCGCAGAGTGCGCCATGTCCGCATATCTTTTTGTGTACATGACACGAAGTCAGACGGACCGCATTTGCAATGTCCAGCATCTTGATGCACAAAATGGCTTTTCAGATCATCAGTTTTGATATTAAATTTGTGTCCCATAATTCCCTTTTTATTTCTACGTCCGTCAAAAAAAACGGACCGTGTGGTGTCTGCAGTATCTTCCGTCAGTACGTCCGGCCGTTATGTACGCACACAGAGTGCGCTCAGACTGCGTTCGCTTGACAATAGCCTAAAACCTATCGGGGGAGGGGCTCCCCATAGTTTTCTTGTGTAACTTTTGCAGTATTTGTGTCCTTTGATTCGGTTATGTGAGTATTGTGGAGGTCAGTGCTGCTTATTGTTTCCATATATTTTTGCCCAACTGATCTTATTGGTTTGTGATTATTTATGGTACTTATTGATCAGAGATTATCTTGATTATTGATTTACTGTATGAATTGTTTAGTACTTTCAGATTATTACCAGTAGGTGGTAAACAATATATCATATCCATTGCATTAGATCCTTCACATGTAATGAGATATTTTGTGATGTAGTTAAAGGGATCTGCAGGTCTAGAAATATATATTTTTTAAATTGACATTTAAACACTTTTATACCTATAGACAAACTAGAATAAATCAATAAAAGCTTTAAAAATGTGGAAAAAATATTTATTTTCTTGTGTTAAAATCTGTCATTTCATTTTCTCCGGCGACGCCCCTCAGCTAGGGGTGTTTCTTCATTTCTTACTTCCTGAATATTCCCCGCCCACTACTCCACCCATCAAAGCTTCACATGAACTACATTTCTTGCTCCATCTTGCCCACACTCATGCACCCCACTACTTCACATACTCAGCTATTATCCTCACCTAGTGTGTCACCTCTCTCCCCTTAGATTGTAAGCTCTTGGGCAGGGTCCTCTCTCCTACGGTTCTGTGTGTTTAACTTGTATGGACATTTGTTATTTTGCCTCTCATTGTACAGCGCTACGGAACTTGCTAGCGCTTTATAAATACCTGTGACTGTATGACCTAACACAAGCTGTGCAGCTCAGGACCTCAGACTGGGCAAACTGAGGAACTGTATATTGTTCATTATTCTGCTCAACTGTGAGAGCAAAACACACCCACTGACACGCTCACTTGCGCTCTTTCATGGTTTACATACTCCCTGTCTCACTCACACTTCCTCAAACTCCCTCCCTCTCACACTCTTTCTTGTGCTGTCTCTTACGCGCTCTCTCACTGTAACTTTTCTAGTGCTTTATCTTGCTGTCTTTCTCTCTTTACCGTTTCTTGCTGTGTCTCTGTACTTTTCTTTGTTTTCCCCCTCTCTGCTCTTTTTCTCCCTGTGTGTATGGATTTCTTTCCTTCCCAGTCTCTGCAGTAGCTGGAGGTTAAAGTTCAGCCCCGCCCTCCCCACAGCTCACAGTGCAGGAGGGAGGAGGAGCAACTCAGTCGCACATGCTCAGTGCGTTTTTTTTTTTTTTTTTATCTATACCTAGGTTTACACACTGCTTGTTAGCTCAAAGTGCCTCCTGAGGTGGGTGTGGAAAACGTCAAGAAAAAAAAGCAGGTAAATATGAAAAAATATAATTTACTTGCTTTTTATGTCTTCTGTATGAGACTGACGCATTGAAAAGGCATAGCATGTTTTTAAAAGCACACTAGCAAAGCATGCATGTCCCGTTAATAAATAAAGATTATTTATTTTTATACTTGGTGTGCATCCTGCTTCTTGTTGTTACGGTTTCTTAGTTGGCAGTAAGGGTTGGCCAGTGTTGGTGATATCGCCTAGTAATTTTTAATATTTTGAAGTGCAACACAATCACCTTTGTTTTTTGTTTACAGTCACCATCCAGACACATCCCTTGGTGTTACTGTATAATGTCCCATTCCCAGCAGCCTCACCTCTCCAGTCAGCAGACGGATGATCTTATTGGTCAGTTCCAGGATCTTCTCATTGTTTTGCTCATGGATTCCTGAGTGAGGTGGAGGCTCCATATTGAAGCTTTTGCTCCTAAAGTATTGTTCTCCTTTTATTTGGTGAGTACTGTTGTCAGTGACCATCTCATGGATCTTCACCACCTTATGATCCTAAACATGAGAGTGACAGCAATATATCTATAATGAGTATAAAACATGCCAAATCCTGAGAGCCTCCTATCCTCTTGTTGAAATAACACTCTCTGCTCTTATTTCCATAGTGTGTTGTATCATATGCTGTAACCCTCATTTACATAGGTTACCTTTCATGACTGTCCTGTCACAAAAAAAACATGTTTTGCCCATTTGACAGGGCATCTCTCCCTTTTATATAAGTCAGCGTTTTCATTCAAAGATTCCTCTCTCTCCTGCAGGAAAGCACTTTAAAGAGGAAGTGACTGCTGCGAGCATAAGAGACATCCTACAGGCCAGCCTCACGCTCATTCTGTTTGCTACGCTGGCTGTCACTCAGGTCTTGACTGATAGTCAGTGTGCTGCTCTCCTCTGCCTGAGTGGAAGGCTGTCCTGTAGGATGGCTCTCCTACTCGCGGCGGCCAGTCCCCATGTGGCCACCGCGAGCATGAAATTCATCCTACATGACAGCCTTCCACGCAGTCAGTGTGCTGCTCTCCTCTGCCTATCAGTCACCATGCTGCAGGTCTGGGATCTTTAATCCAAATATTTGCCTTTTACTAGTTATATAGGAAAGTGAAAATTTGTAGATCTCTATAAAAAAATGGATGCCTTGTCAAAGATTTACCCATTATAGCGGCACAATAAGATGAAGCTACTAGCGATCTGCGCTTTGAAAGGTCTCAGTATCAAACAGCTCCAGGGTTGGTTTTTTATATATACTTTATTTATAAGATTTTGCTTCACACAATGACCAGCAGAGTAAAAAAAGGGAAGAGTTTCACAGGTTCAACTCAATATCACAAAAGCAATGTAACATAATATTCTGATCTCCCAAAGCATTATAACAATGGCGCCTGTCAAGTAGAGGGATATATTAAGCAGTAAATGAACAGCCAGTTCTTGAATTCCATGTGTTGGAAGCTGGAAAAACAAAATGGGGAAATGAAAAGATCTGAGTGATTTGACGAGGGACAAATAGTAATGGCTAGAGGACTGGGTCAGAGCATCTCCAAAATGGCAAATCTTGTGGGGTGTTCCCTGGTTTGTAGTGGTTAGTACCTACCAAAAGTAGTGCAAGTAAGGACTACTGGCATCAGGGTCATGGGCGCCTGAGTGGCATTCCTGTCCCTCTACTAGATCCTTGGAGGGACCAGAAGTCCGTGAAAGTGGCCACAAGGCAGGCTGAGCCATGGTGGCTGCCAGCATGGTGCAACCAAGACATCTCCAGGTTAATTAAATATCATCAATTATGTGTGAATTTCATAGAATCTCTTACCTCTCCAGTCAGCAGAAAGATTATCTCCAGAGTTAGATCCAGGATCCTCTGTATCAGCAAATCCCTTGCTTTGTCTTTATTCATTCTCACAGTTTACCTGGACGCCCAGTTCTTGTGGAAGGGAACGATTAGAGGAAGCACAGTATTCCTGAAACTGGGAGATAAATATTATGCATGTTAGAGGTCGCCCGTGTTGTGTGAAGCAGAAATGAAGCCCAGCATCGCAGCATCGATACACTCCTTCCACCTACTTTAAGGGACACTTGACACACTCTGACCACTTTAGCTTATTCAGTTGGTCAGACTGCATGGAGTGCCCCATTCTCTGCTCCTCCAATTCTGTTTGGCTGGTACAGCTGTATGACGTGGAGGGCTTCCTGAGCCTACACAGCTGTCACTTGGCAGACAGGATTTTGAATATTTGTTCATGAAGACAACAGCAGCGGGATGGTGGTGCGTGTGCAGCTCTGAGTAAGAGACAGATACACAATTTGATCCTCATACGTATGTAATTTGCTAAAGAACTCCAAGGACGTCTGCATTCAGAAGCCCTGGAGAAGAGCAGAAGAGGAGCCCATTGGCACTGGACAAAGTGAGATTAGATTAAACTAACGTAAACCTAATATAAAAAAAGTCTGGCAGCCAAGAAAGATGGCTGTGTGAGTCTTGAACTCGTCTGATGGCTGTCTACTATAGCAAGAGCATCGGCTACCTCCAGCTGTGGATTAATGTTTAACACTATCCAGGTCCAAAGACTAGGAGCTACCATTTGAGCCTGCTTGTAGATGCGCATGGTTACCAGAAGCCCGGCTCGACCCCACTCCAGCCCGCTCCTTAAAAAAGGAATGCACCATTTTAAATTGCAGAGGAAAAGAATCCATGTGATGCATCGAGTGTGGGTCTATCAGCAGTTGACCCTGAAGTCTCCACTGCCAGAGGTCACACTGAAGCCTGCAAGTCAGCTGGCGATTATACCCCCACATATGCACCTGTTCTAGTTATACCCAGCATACTTTTGCTACTTCCCCTGTGCTGGCATATCTGTATTATGCCTGAATATTTTTTCTGTTGTGTTTATACAGTTGTGTTCAAAATTATTCAACCCCCAATGCTGTAAAGGGTTTTAGGGAATTTAGTGTACATTTGTAATTGTATTCAGAATGAAATCCTACAAGGACTTTTTAAAGAACCATATGCAACTAAAATGACATCAATTGGTTTTGTAATACAGTAGTAAATGTTTCTTTTGTGAATTCTTCATTGACACAATTATTCAACCCCTTAAAGACTACCACTCTGAAGAACAGAGGTTCATTCAAGTGTTTTCAATCAGGTATTGAAAACACCTGTGGATGTCACGGAGCAGCATTAAAGCATAATAAGCACCAATTAGGCAGCTTTAAAATGACTGTGATACTCAGCTCCTTCTAGACATTTACTGGTGTGGTTACAAACATGGTGAAGTCAAGAGAATGGTCCAGGAAGACAAGAGAAGAGGTGATTACTCTTCACAGGAAGGGCAATGGCTATAAGAAGATTGCAAAGATGTTAAACATACCAAGAGAGACCATAGGAAGCATCATTCGCAAATTCAAGGCAAAGGGCACTGTTGAAACGCTACCTGGTCGTGGCAGAAAGAAGATGCTGACTTCGACTGCTGTGCGCTACCTGAAGCGTAGAGTGGAGAAAAGTCCCCGTGTGACTGCTGAGGAACTGAGAAAAGATTTGTCAGATGTGGGTACTGAAGTTTCAGCTCAGACAATACGGCGCACACTGCGTAATGAAGGCCTCCATGCCAGAACTCCCAGGCGCACCCCCTTGCTGTCTCCAAAGAATAAGAAGAGTCGACTGCAGTATGCCAAAAGTCATGTGGACAAACCACAGAAGTTTTGGGATAGTGTTCTGTGGACTGATGAAACAAAATTAGAACTGTTTGGGCCCATGGATCAACGCTATGTTTGGAGGAGGAAGAACAAGGCCTATGAAGAAAAGAACACCTTGCCTACTGTGAAGCATGGCGGGGGGTCAATCATGCTTTGGGGCTGTTTTGCTTCTGCAGGTACAGGGAAGCTTCAGCGTGTGCAAGGTACCATGAATTCTCTTCAGTACCAGGAGATATTGGATGACCATGTGATGCAGTCCGTCACAAACCTGAGGCTTGGGAGACGTTGGACCTTTCAACAGGACAATGATCCAAGCATACCGCCAAGTCCACTAGAGCATGGTTGCAGATTAAAGGCTGGAACATTTTGGAGTGGCCATCGCAGTCACCTGACTTAAATCCGATTGAGAACCTCTGGTGGGACTTAAAGAAAGCAGTTGCAGTGCGCAAGCCTAAGAATGTGACTGAACTAGAGGCTTTTGCCCATGACGAATGGGCGAAGATACCCGTAGATCGCTGCAAGACACTTGTGTCAAGCTATGCTTCACATTTAAAAGCTGTTAGTACTTTTAACTGTAAAAGGATGTTGTACTAAGATTGAATGTCACTTGGGGGTTGAATAAAACTGATAATGATGTGAGCACAGAAAAGACATTTGTGGTTATTTCATTATAAATGTTATGTTATATTTGTCTGACCAACACGTGCCTCTTTGATGTGATTGACTTAATTGTAAGAAAGATGACTGAATGATCAAAATCAATGTCAAACTGGCCAAAACACTCAATTTCAGTGGGGGTTGAATAATTTTGAACACAACTGTACCTCATTTCTTTAATCCGGATGCTTTCCTGCACTGATGTGGGGATCCTTATAACCGCTCAGGTTTGAGGCTCTCGTCCTCCCCATTATATTTGCTAATACCTGTACACATACCTGCTGCTCTGAGTTTCCTGCATATTGAAAGTCTGAAAAACAGATATACCGATGCTCACTTTCCTCTTCCCATCTCCCATATTAACCCATCATGGATAAATATCATCAACACACACCTAAAATGCCAAGATTTGGTAAACTGAAACCCAGACACCAACAGATAACCAGAAAGAAAGGACATAACGCGTAATAACTGTAATACTAACGCTAATTAACACTTTGCGCCCCCCATGTTAAGTATAGGGAGCGCAAAGTACAGTAACCTCTTGCAGAACAGCGCAAGATTCCAAATGGTAACGGGTTTCTTAACCAGTTAGCGTTTGGATTGTAATATGGTGGGGCCACCACGGCTAACATTAACGCTCAAGCAGGTTAGTGCTATCGTTAGCACCAAGTATGTAATGTGGCCTCATGTGTGTGTGGCGTGAGAGGCCGGGAGGACGCAGCATTTATAGTCATTAGAGCGCCACTTTATAGAGGCTGGGAGGATGCAGTGTTCAGAGTAATTACAGCGCCGCTTTATAGAGGCCGGGCGGACGCAGCGTTCATACAGAGTCATTACAGCGCTGCTTTATAGCGCATGGGGAAATTTGGGGATTGGATAGGGTTAGTGGGGTCCTGCCTGCGAGGAACTGCGTATTGTAACTCCTATGATCCTCAGCCAGGTGGAATGTCCCCATTAAAGTGATGCCAGAGCTCCTCCCTGTGCGGCGACTCACACGGCGCTGTAATGGAGCTACGCGGCTATGAGGGCTGCGCCATGACTGTTCCACAATGACAAGAGACAGCTTTCCATGCAATAAATAGCATGTGGAACATGGCACCCACACATACCTGAGCCTCTTCTCCCAGGGCACCAGCTCTGTCTCTACTACTCCTGTGTGTGTCCTGGAGCAGCCTCATGGAGCCCGTAGTAAGGGGTAAGGAGGACTAGACATTTCCTGACGCACTCTGATGACATCACAATTCTTGTGACTGGCTGCAGAGGTCACATGGTGCAGGTCAGCAGCAGCTGCTGCTGGGGGAGAGGGGAATGGCAGACATTGAGCTGTGAGCTGCCTGGATCCAGCACTGAGGGACAGGGAGGGAGACACAGCACCATCAGGCCATTCATTAACCCATTATTCTGCATTATGTGGAGTCCTGGGGGAAAGGAAAGGCCTCAGGGTCAGTTTATGGAGCTTCTGTCCTCAGTGTTTAGAGCAGGAAATGGGGAGGGAGAGGGAATTAAACTCACACAGCAATGGGGATTTCATCTGACAGGATTCACAGCCCCTGCTGACTTATATGGAGAGAGAATGTCAGCTACTCAGCACTGACAGGGTTAATACACAGAGCACTGACAAGTCTAACAGCATTAAAGAGATACTTTATTAAACAATAGAGTCCATTTTTTTGCTCTTCACTGCTGAGACATTTTTTTTCAATTTCAAGTGAGTTTATTAGAGCAAAGAGCAACAAATATACTGTATATAAAAACCATCAAAAGCAAATGAAATGAGCCAAAGAGGGACAGCACTGATTCTGTACCAAATAAAAAGAGGAGGTTATGTATTGATTATGCTTATACTTCCTGTTTCTTGTTCTGACCTCTGACCTGGAGGCAGTTCTATAATGCAACATGATTCCTCACACAAGCAGCTTGCAGTGTCTTCATTTCTACACATGAAACATGGTGTCAGAAGTAACTAAAATCAGCCTCTTGTCTGGAGCACAGCAGCTTTGGGAAATTCACAGGTTTGTGAGCTGTGTACTAAGACTGTTCCTTGTGGATTTTTTTGCTATTTGAGAGCTCGGATGCAATGATATGCATACCTCCCCCTGAGGGGATGAGAATGAGTGGAGATTGGAGCAGCAACAATCTTTCAGAGGTGATTTTGAAGATTATTCCCTGGCTACAGGCTTGAATGAGAAATCTGCAGCAGTGCAGGCAGCAACTCTGAGGAGAGTGATGGGCAGTGAATGCAGGCATGTGTATAAACACAATGTGAACCTCACAGCGGAGCAGCAAGAAAATGTTACAGCCATTCTACGAGCACTGGAAGCTTATTTCAAACCTGCTAAAAACATAATTGACGAAAGGTATGTGTTTGGATGCTGCAAACAAGAAGAGGGAGAATCTTTTGATAACTTTGTTACACGCCTGAGAGAAAAGGCAGCAACTTGTGAATATGGAGCTCTCAAAGATGAATAAGAAGCAAAATTGTTTTGGGTATAGCTAGTGAGAGCACACGCAGGCGCCTCCTAAGAGAACATGACTTAACTCTAAACATAGCCATTGAAACGTGCCGTACAGCAGAGCTCACTGACAGACGTCTGAAAGTCATGGAACTGGACAGGGCCAACAGCATGAACATTGCAATGCAGCGTCATAACATAAGGAAACCGCAGCAACGCCACCTGATTAGCACAAATGCTGCCAACCTTACAGCATGCAAATACTGTGGGACTGTGCATCAACGAATTAAAGAGCAGTGTCCAGCTTATGGGAAGTCTTGCAGGTCTTGTGGAAGAAAAAAACATTTTGCTAAGGTTTGTCTGTCAAGTAGACGACAGCTGTCGATAGGAAAATTACACACCATGGAGAACACATCTGCATATGAGGAAGAGACAGACACCGCTGAAGTTCTATATAGCAGTGAATTGATCAGCGCTGTGCAATCCAGAGGAAAGAAATGGTTTGTCACTTTACATTTAAATAATAGACCCCAATCCTGTCAGCTTGATTCAGGAGCAACGTTTGATGTAATGCGTTTAAAAGACAATATGATGTTAGCACCGGAAGCACATCTACTGCCAAGTGACACCAAACTAAAGCTATACTCTGGTGAGCTTATGAAATCTCTAGGACTCTTCAGGACTGAATGTGTCTTACGTGGACAGAGACACAAGCTAGAGTTTGAAATTGTGGAGGCCCACCAAAAGCCACTGTTATCAGGCTCAACCTGTGAGCGTCTAGGGCTGATACATTTCTCCATCCCTGCAGAGCTAAACGTGATGGACAATCAATCCAAAGGGCCCTTGACAAAACAAAGGCTGTTACAAGAATTTATTGATGTGTTTACTGGGCCAGTAGAATCCGTACCAGGGGAAGTTAATTTCGACCTTGACTTGAGTGTCCCTCCAGTCCAATGTGCACCACGCAATGTGCCAGTGGCGTTAAAACCGGCAGTCAAGGTGCAGCTTGACCAATATGAGGCCGATGGACACCTAGCTCCAGTGACTGATCCAACTGACTGGATAAGTAACATGGTTATTGTAAAGAAGCCTGATAAACTAAGAATATGCATAAATCTCAAATTCTTGAATCTGGCACTGAGATGATCTCACTATATCATGCCAACGCTCGAGGATGTTTTGTACAAGCTGCCTAAAGCACGTCTGTTCACGCTTGTTGATGCCCGGGATGCATTTTTACATTGTAAAACTGGATACTGCAAGTAGTTACATGACAACCTTCTGGACTCCTTGGGGCAGGAAAAGATGGCTCAAATTTCCTTTTGGAGTATCAGTTGCACCAGAGGTGTATCAACGTAAACAACATGAACTATTGACTGGACTCAGTGGTGTTGAACCAATAGCTGATGACATCCTTGTGGTTGGCTGTGGGGACACAGATGAGGAAGCAGAGCAAGATCATGTTGGCAAACTGCTGGAACTGCTGGATCGTTGTAGGCAGATAAAATTAAGACTTGGCATAAAAATGCTGCAATTCAAGGTCAAAGAGGTCCGCTTCCAAAGACACATCCTATCCTGGGAGGGTTTGAAGGCCGACCCAGACAAAATCAGGGCCATACTGGATATGCCACAGCCGGAAAATGTGAAATCCCTGCAACGCTTCATTGGGTTTGCTACCTACCTGGCAAAATTCCTACCTCCCCTCTCAGAGGTCTACGAGCCGTTGAGAAGGCTTCTGGACAAGGATGCTGTTTGGCATTGGCTTCCTAAGCATGATAATGCAGTGCAGGACATCAAACGTTTGGTCACAGATACACCTGTCCTGAAGTACTATGACGTTACTACTCCTGTAACTATTCAAAGTGATGCAAGCAAAACTGGACTTGGGTGTTGCCTACTGCATCGCTTTTGCTTCAAGGGCACTGACTCTTACTGAACAAAACTACGCTCAAATAGAAAAGGAATGTCTGAGTATAGTGTTTGCCTGCCAGCGCTTTCACCACTACCTCTATGGCCGCGGATGAGATCACGGCGGAAACTGACCATAAGCCTTTGATTTCTATATTCAAGAAACCTCTTTTTGTGTGCGCCCAAACGCCTACAGAGCATGTTGCTCACACTACAAAACTATTGCCTAAATGTTGTCTACAAGCCTGGACCGGAAATGTATATTAGTGACACTCTTTGCAGAGCTACAGCAGCTGGAGGTGCACCCGACTATGCACAACACACAGTTTGCAAAGTTCAATGGGACCTGGATGTCCTGTCACAGATTAATCATTCAGACTATTTGAAAGTCACAGACCAACGATTGCTTCAGATAAAACAGCACACTGAAACCGATGAGAGTTTGCAAGCTCTTAAATATGTTGTTCTGGATGGTTGGCCTGATTCCAAGGAAGAGGTGCCATTAACTGCGATAAAATATTGGACTTTCAGAGATGAAATCGGCATTTAGGATGGCGTACTATACAAGGGGCCGAGGGTCATCATTCATAAATCTTTAAGATGAGAGATCCTGACACGTATTCATGGCAGTCACATTGGTGGAGCATGCTATAGGCAAGCACAAGATACCCTATACTGGCCCAACATGCAGAATGAGATTAAAGACTTTGGTAGCCATTACTCGGCATGCAATGAATATGCACAGGCACAACAGAAAGAACCCGTGATGTAGCATGTGCTGCCCACCGGCCTTGGCAAATTGTAAGCATGGACTTATTGAATTATGCTGGGCAAGATTTTCTACTAATTGTTGATCACTATTCTGACTTTTGGGAGATTGCGCTACTTCCTGACCTGTCTGCTGATACTGCAATCAGGTGTTGTAAAGTACAGTTTGCACGTTATGGCCAGCCGGATAGGGTAATCTCAGACACGGACCTCAATTCGCATGTGAGCAATTCAGACGATTCTCTGCAGATTGGGGATTTGTGCACTTTACCCCATCGCCTCGGCACCCGCAAGCCAATGGCAAAGCGGAATCGGCCATCAAGATCATGAAGAATATTTGATGGTACTGACCCGTGGAAAGCATTTCTACATTGGAGGAACACCCCATCCAAAGGCATGGACAGTAGTCCTGCACAGTGCTTAATGTCAAGGAGACTGAAACTTCATTGCCTGTGGCCAACAAATTTCTTGAGCCTTGTGTGGTTACAGGTGTCCTAGAGAAACTACGGAGGAGGAAACAGATCGCTAAACTGTCTTATGATGTGTCTGCTAAAGACTTACCTGAACTAAGCATTGGAGAGCCAATCCGTATGAAGCTGCTTCCTGCTGACAGGACTGGTCACTGGAGACTGGGTTCCTGTGTTCAGCATGTTGCCCCTTGCTCATATCTTGTGGCTGTAGACGGCAGTCTCTACCGCCGCAATCGGGTGAACTTGAGAGGAGAGGAGCGACTCCCCGTACAAGCCTAAGTGCATCCTGCACGTGATCCTCCCAAGGTACTCAATGCCCCTTGTCCTCCTGGACCACATCCGGAAAGCGGAGAGAATACTGCTGTCCTTTCAGAAGGATACATTGAGAATGACATAAATGTCACGGTTCCCAGATCCCACCACGCAGTACTTAACGCCCCACACTCCACAGAGCCCAGAAGCTACCAACAGAGTAGCCGTGAAAGATCTCTAACTGTCTGGTCCTTAGAATTGGCCAGGTAAACTAGCTAGACAGAAAGGGTTAACAACACGGGGAGTAGTCAGCCGAGCCAGAATCAGGAATACAGAGTTCAGAATGGTCAAATGGAATAGCCGGGTCGATATCAGAGCAGTAGCGTAGTACACGAAAATGGTCTCGGGCAATAGAAGGCAGAAAAGTCAGAAACAAGCAGAGGTCAATAACGGGTTAATTCAATATAGCAGTCAGGTACAAGGAGCTCAGGTATGGATAACCACGATCTGGCAACTGCTGAGAATACACTGAGGGTTTTTAAAGACCTTCACCAGGCCACGCCCCCCACTCAAGCCGCGCCTCATGCAACCACCTCCCTGCCTGTCTCCATTTAAACCGGGCTTTGGTCAGCGAGCAGCATCAGACATGCTGCCCTCAAGCACACAGGTAGGGCTGGAAGCTCCCAACGTTACAGTACCCCCCTCTCCACGGGAGGCCACCGGACGACCAACAGGACGAGCGGCAGGACGACCACCAGGGCGATCGGGGTGCAAGGCATGGAACGCCCTGACCAACCTAGAGGCAGACATGTCGGAAGCTGGAATCCAGGACCGGTCTTCTGGACCATAACCCACCAAGTACTGCAGAGTGCCCCTGCACAGCCTAGAATCCAAAACCCTCCTAACCTCATACTCAGATTCACCATCAACCTGAATAGGTGGAGGAGGAGGAACGACCCGCGTGTACCTGTTACACAACAAAGGCTTCAGTAGGGAGGTGTGGAAGACGTTGTGCATGCGAAGATGTTTATGAAGGGCAAGAGCATAAGCCACAGGATTAATGCGGCGAATGATCTTATATGGACCTATAAACCGAGGTGCCATTTTCATAGAAGGCACCCGCAACTTCACGTTCCTAGTGGACAACCAAACTCTATCCCCCACGTTATAGGAGGGAGCTTGTAACCTATGCCTGTCAGCCTTGCGTTTCTGGACAGCAACATTGCGCTCCATATTTTTTCGAATCTGTCTCCAAATCTCTTGCAGTTGAGTGAGATGGTCATCGAGAGCCGGGATGGCCTGTTCAGTAAACTGAAGCGGTAGAGCCGGAGGGAAAAAACCATAGATGGCAGAAAAAGGAGAGTGGCCAGTGGTCTCGTTAACGGCGTTATTACGTGCATACTCAGCCCAGGGCAACAACTCCGACCAATTGTCTTGTTGTTGTGTGGTAAAGCAACGTATGTACTGCTCGAGACCCTGATTTGCCCTCTCTGCTGCCCCATTAGTTTGTGGATGATATGCTGAAGAGAAGGCCAATCGCACCCCCATCTCTGCACAGAAAACCCTCCAGAAACGAGAGACGAACTGGGCTCCTCTGTCAGAGACTATTTCAGACGGAACCCCATGTATTCGTACAATCTCTCTAGCAAATACAACTGCCAGTTCTTTGGCTGTAGGAAGCTTAGGTAGAGGGACAAATTTAGCCATTTTGGAGAAGCGGTCTACAACTGTCAGAACCACAGTATGACCCTTGGACTTCGGCAAGTCCACAATAAAATCCATAGATAGATGAGACCAAGGCCTCTTAGGCATGGGTAAAGGCTGCAATAGACCGACAGGCAAGGATTTACTGGTTTTGCTTCTGGCACAGACTTGACAAGCCAAAACAAACAGACATACGTCCTGTCACATGGTGGGCCACCAGAACTGTCTGGAGATACTGGTAAGAGTCTTAGTAATACCAGGATGACCTGCTGGTTTAGAATCATGAAACATTATGAGTAATTCTTGTCTTTCTTTTTCAGGTACAAACAACACATCTGGAGGCTTGTCAGGTGGAGCCCCTACTTGAACTGCCTGGAGGCGTTCCAGGAAAGGTGAGGAGACAGACAAGACTGTGGAAGCCACAATACGTTCAGGAGGAACTATAGGATTGTGGTCTTGTGTATTAGATTCATACGGGTCATATTGACGAGATAAGGCATCAACCTTTACATTGCGGTCACGTGGTCTGTAAGTCAATACAAAATTAAACCGAGACAGTAGCAATGACCACCTGGCCTGTCTCGCGTTCAAACGTTTAGCATCCCCGATGTACGTAAGGTTCTTATGATCAGTAATTATCAATAAAGGGTCAAGAGTACCTTCCAACAAATGTCTCCACTCTGATAGGGCAGACACAATAGCAAGCAATTCTCTGTTACTGATATCATAATTGCGTTCTGCTGGTGATAATTTTCTTGAAAAGAACTCACAAGGATGTAGAGGTTTTCCTGGAGACTCTCTTTGAGACAGGACAGCCCCAATGCCTATCTCGGAAGCATCGACCTCAAGAACAAACGGAATCCTGGGATCAGGATGCCGTAACACGGGAGCGGAAGTGAAAGCTTGTTTGAGGGCTTCGAATGCTTGTTTGGATTGAGAAGACCAGATCTGGTTCTTCAGACCTTTACGTGTCATATTAATGATAGGGGAGGCTACAGCAGAATAATTCTTGATAAATCTCCTATAATAGTTGGAAAACCCCAGAAACCTCTGTATGGCCTTGAGACCTTGAGGGAGAGGCCATTCTGAGATGGCCATGAGTTTTAGGGATGTGGGTTTCGGAATTTTCACGAAATTTCCCGATCCGGGTCTTTCGATGCGGCCGAAATTCCGAAAAATTTTTGAGCCGAAAACGGCAAATCCGAAAAGTTTTCCGAGCCAAATCGAAAATTTTTCGGAATTTTCGAATGGACTTGAAATGTGTCAAATCGAAATTTATTTTCCCTCTATTCATGATTTCGGTTCCATTCGGGATTTCAGTTCCATTTCGGTAATTCTGAACATCGTATATTTAACTATTATCGGTTATATCGCTGATTCTGTAAATTTTGTCTTTGTAAATATGCTGGGGCAAATCAATGTGCTGGGGCAAATCCATGAGCTGGGGCAAATCCATGTGCTGGGGCAAATCCATGAGCTGGGGCATCCATGTGCTGGGGCAAATCCATGTGCTGGGGCAAATCCATGAGCTGGGGCAAATCCATGTGTGAGCTGGGGCAATATCCTATGAGTTGGGGCAAATCCATGTGCTGGGGCAAATCCATGAGCTGGGGCAAATCCATGTGCTGGGGCAAATCCATGTGCTGGGGCAAATCAATGTGCTGGGGCAAATCAATGTGCTGGGGCAAATCCGTGAGCTGGGGCAATATCCTATGAGCTGGTGCAAATCCATGTGCTGGGGCAAATCCATGTGCTGGGGCAAATCCATGAGCTGGGGCAAATCCATGTGTGAGCTGGGGCAATATCCTATGTGCTGGGGCAAATCCATGAGCTGGGGCAAATCCATGAGCTGGGGCAAATCCATGTGCTGGGGCAATATCCTATGAGCTGGGGCAAATCCATGTGCTGGGGCAAATCAATGTGCTGGGGCAAATCAATGTGCTGGGGAAAATCCATGAGCTGGGGCAAATCCATGTGCTGGGGCAAATCAATGTGCTGGGGCAAATCCATGAGCTGGGGCATCCATGTGCTGGGGCAAATCCATGTGCTGGGGCAAATCCATGAGCTGGGGCATCCATGTGCTGGGGCAAATCCATGTGTGAGCTGGGGCAAATCCATGTGTGAGCTGGGGCAATATCCTATGAGCTGGGGCAAATCCATGTGCTGGGGCAAATCCATGAGCTGGGGCAAATCCATGTGCTGGGGCAAATCCATGAGCTGGGGCATCCATGTGCTGGGGCAAATCCATGAGCTGGGGCAAATCAATGTGCTGGGGCAAATCCGTGATCTGGGGCAATATCCTATGAGCTGGGGCAAATCCATGTGCTGGGACAAATCCATGTGCTGGGGCAATATCCTATGAGCTGGGGCAAATCCATGTGCTGGGGCAATATCCTATGAGCTGGGGCAAATCCATGAGCTGGGGCAAATCCATGTGCTGGGGAAAATCCATGTGCTGGACTGCTGGGGCAATAGAGTTAGACAGCTTTGAAACGAGGAGAACAGATGTTCCGAAAAAAACGAAAATTTCCGAAATAGTGAAAAGCCGATAACCAAAAAACGAGCAAAGTGACACGAAAATATGAAAAATGGTCGATATATACCGAAAACCATGTACAATTCCGAAAAACGAAAATTTCCGAAATCACGAAAAGTCAATACAGAAACCGAGTAAAGTGACCCGAAAATACGAAAAATGGTCGATATTCCGAAAAATAAATGTACCCGAAAAACGAATCGAGCCAAACCGAATCGAAACAGAAAGCGGTCGAAACGAGCCGAAGCGAAAAGTTTAAAAATTCGAAAAATCGAATCGAACCGAAAGAAAAATCGGTGCACATCCCTAGTGAGTTTAGAAGGATCCATCTCAAAACCCTCTGGAGTGATAATATACCCAAGAAATTTCACAGTAGTGATGTCAAATAAACACTTCTCTAGTTTGCAATAAAGACCATTGTCCAGTAATTTTGCTAATACCTGTCTGACATGTGCATGGTGGGTTTTCAGATCGGGAGAGTAAATCAATATATCGTCTAGGTATACTATAACAAAGGTTTGTAAGAAATCTCTGAGCACATCATTAATAAAATCCTGGAACACCGCTGGAGCATTACAAAGACCGAAAGGCATGACCAAGTATTCATAATGCCCACTCCTGGTGTTAAATGCTGTTTTCCACTCATGCCCCTCTTTTATACGTATCAGGTTGTAAGCTCCTCTTAAATCAAGTTTTGTGTATACTGCTGACCCCCTTAACCTGTCGAACAGTTCTGATATGAGAGGGATAGGATACACGTTCTTAATGGTGATCTTGTTAAGCCCCCTATAATCGATACACGGGCGTAAATCTCCCTCTTTTTTAGACACAAAAAAGAACCCAGCCCCTGCTGGAGAAGAGGAACGTCGGATAAAACCTCTCTCCAAATTCTCCTTTATGTACTCTTCCATAATTTGGTTCTCCTTTATGGAAAGAGGATATACTTTGCCTCGAGGAGGCATGGTACCAGGATGAATATCTATGGCACAATCATATGGTCTATGTGGAGGCAGTTTCTCTGCCTCTCTTTTATCAAATACAGCCCTGAGGTCGGCATATTGGTCAGGAACCTCTGTAGACAATGGAGGAGCTGTGGGTGTGTTCAGGGCACCGACATGCTGAATGGGTATTAAACAAGTCCCAAAACAAGCAGGACTCCAAGACAGTATCTCTCCCTTAGCCCAATCAATAACAGGATTATGTTTCACCAACCAAGGGAAACCAAGTACAACAGGATTGGAAGGTGAATGAATAACTTGAAATATGATTTCTTCTTTATGCAAGAGACCAGTGGTAAGAACCACTGTAACCGTATCATGAGTAATCCTAGGGCAGGATAACGGTCTGCCGTCTATGGCTTCGACGGCTAAGGGTGTCTCTCTTACAACCAGAGGTAGAGAAATGGAAGAAGCGTAGTTAACATCGATAAAGTTGCCAGCAGCCCCAGAATCCAAAAAAGCGGTAGTCTGTGTGGTCTTGGTCTCCCAAGCCAAGGATACTGGTAACATAAGTTTAGTGTCTTTGACAGGAGACATGCACGTCACACCCAAGGCCTGTCTCCTCAGCTGCCTTAGGTGCGGTAGTTTTCCGGCTTATCATGCATCTTAGGACGAGTAGGACATTGAAATCGTACATGTCCCCCCAAACCACAATACAGGCACAATCCCTGACGAAAACGCCTTGTTCTCTCTTCCTCTGTAAGCCTAGTACGGCCTAGTTGCATAGGCTCAGAGGGAGGAGATAACTCTCTTGGTGGTGCCTGAAAGACAGGGGCCAACCTAGGTAACGGTCTCTTGGGTTTCTCTCTTGGAGTCCTTCTGTCCCTTATCTGATTATCCAGATCTATACAATAATCAATGAGTTCACACAATACCTCAGGTAGTTTACGTGGAGCCAATTCATGCATCAATGACTCTGATAACCCCTCCATAAAAGCCAGAACCAGTGTCTCATTTGTCCAGTTCACATCAGAGATCAAGGTTTTAAATTCTATGGCATAATCGGAAACAGTCCTGTTCCCTTGACATATGCGGAACAAGGATTTGCCAGCTACCGTGGCCTTTCTGGTAGGATTAAATGTACGTTGTAACTCGGCTATGAATTCTTTATAATCCCGTACGATAGGCTTCTCTGCCTCCCATAACGGAGTCGCCCATGTCAATGCTCTGCCAGACAGATGATTAATAATGAACCCCACTTTGGCAATGTCAGAGAAAAACATCTGTGGATTTAATTTAAAATGAATATCCACATGGACCAAAAATCCCCTGCACTCTGAGGGAGTACCATCAAACCTCATAGGAGCGGTCATGTGTACCTGGGATGTCTGAACGACAGGGGACACAGGTATATCAAGCGGGGGTGCAACCCCAGCTGGTTCCAGGTGAGCCGTACGAGTCAGGATAGTTTGTAAGGCAATAGCAAACTGATCCATCCTATGATCCTGCTCATCCTGTCTTTTAGCCAAGTGCTGTGTTAAGACTGCAGGATCCATAGTGGCCAGATCGTAATGTCACGGTTCCCAGATCCCACCACGCAGTACTTAACGCCCCACACTCCACAGAGCCCAGAAGCTACCAACAGAGTAGCCGTGAAAGATCTCTAACTGTCTGGTCCTTAGAATTGGCCAGGTAAACTAGCTAGACAGAAAGGGTTAACAACACGGGGAGTAGTCAGCCGAGCCAGAATCAGGAATACAGAGTTCAGAATGGTCAAATGGAATAGCCGGGTCGATATCAGAGCAGTAGCGTAGTACAAGAAAATGGTCTAGGGCAACAGAAGGCAGAAAAGTCAGAAACAAGCAGAGGTCAATAACGGGTTAATTCAATATAGCAGTCAGGTACAAGGAGCTCAGGTATGGATAACCACAATCTGGCAACTGCTGAGAATACACTGAGGGTTTTTAAAGACCTTCACCAGGCCACGCCCCCCACTCAAGCCGCGCCTCATGCAACCACCTCCCTGCCTGTCTCCATTTAAACCGGGCTTTGGTCATCGAGCAGCATCAGACATGCTGCCCTCAAGCACACAGGTAGGGCTGGAAGCTCCCAACGTTACAATAATACAGCCACATATACCTCGTCTGTTCTGACCTCTGACCTGGAGGCAGTTCTATAATGCAACATGATTCCTCACACAAGCAGCATGCAGTGTCTTCATTTCTACACATGAAACAGAGGCTGCTGAAACGCCCAGGAAGTCTGCTTAACCCAATATGACCAGTGTCATCTGCTTTATTGAGAGAAATTAAGAACTGACATTGATTCAGCGCTGCTTGCTGAGGGGAGAATCCAGGAACTAGAGGAAAACGAATCAGGGAAAATATTTGACCTGGGCTCTCGTAACACCAACCCTGATTGGAACTTGAGAAACATGGGATAAAACTAAAAAAATATGAAACAAACCCTTTGGGAAAAAGATTTAGAAAAATCTTCCATGAATTTAATTGTAAGGGATTTGAATACTCTCTGGCCAAAAAGAAGAAATATTGACCAAACTGTAACTAATATATATGCCATTAGAAACAATTGCAAACCAACTAGAAAATATAGACCTACATGGTTATTCAGAGAAAGGTGAAATCAGGAGAATTGGCAGGAGAAAAAAACAATGTAGACCAAATAGCCAATTTGAAAAGTGAGATAAATGGGAGAATTTTTCTGATTTGGCTACTTTGACCTAGAATTTTCACTTCTCCAGTCATTCTCCTGATTTTCACCTTTCTCTAACTAACCCTGATAGAGTCTTAGTTGATAAACTGACAAATAGTTTTTCTTCCGACAGAATAATAAGGTTATTCCATTTTAAGCCTTGATTTTTAGAACAATGCTAAATGACAAAGTTCTATTTAGATACCTGAGGGTCCAACATTTTATAATGTCCTCTCCATCTCCCATCAATCAAACAGTGATATAGATGCATTCTTTAAGGGGGATTGGACAGATAGATTGATGAAGAAATCTTACCATTTATTCATTTAATAAAATAATATACAACTGTGCGGAAATGGATTCAGGCTGTGGAAGGGGTGCGGGAAATGGAGGAAATGTTATTTTCCATAAATAATAAAAACAACAAATATCATGCCACATGGTTCTGATGGTTGGACTACCTATCCAAGAAATCACACGGGTCAGCGTCTCAGCCATAGGCTGGCACCTTGGTACCCTTGCTGTCATGATAGTGTGTACAGGAGCCCCAACGCAGCGTAACTTGGCCACCAACTGCCCGATTCTTAGGCGCAGAGGCCTGGGTCATGTCTTTCAAGTCTTGGGGCTGTGTTTATGACCACTCTTGCAATACTGTCAGGTAAGAGAATATATTGCGATGTGTTGCCCCCATCGATTTTTGGCTATCATACCCCCTCTCATCTCAGTCTTACAGTGTTTTATATGCACGGGTGAATTATTTCAGGGACGAGCTTAATAGTTTATGTAGTTAAGGATTATTTGACTTCACTTGATTGTTACCCAACACATGTACATTTCATAATGTCTGAGTCTTCATATCCATGCTTTGCTGTACTGTTTATGTAAACTGTGAAGCCTTAATAAAGTGTAGCGCTGGTTTAATTCTGCTGCTGTAATTACTCGTTTCTGGCCACCAGGGGGAGACGAGCGCAATGTAAACCAATACTGGACACTTTTGGACTACATTTTCCAGCATGCTTTGGGGCAGAGACAGGAAGTGGGTGGGGAGAACGGAGAGACATCCGCAACCTCGTGCAGGGAGAGCCAGTACGCGCCAAGGGGTGAACAGAGCAAGACGCACGTGAGACAAGGAGCGATTGTGACCAGGCTGGAGCGCAGGTGCTGCCTTGCGGATGCTGGAGATCGGTTTCAGTGACTTGCCAGAGACCTAGTAATCCACCGCTGAGAGGTTTACACAGATACAGAGCTGCAGATTGGACCCCGAGTTAGGAGACCGCGATGATCTAATGGGAGTGCAGGCGGTGAACTGAGCATCTTGTGGCAGAGACGGACAAGCAAGACAAGCGGATCCGGTGGCACAGAGTCCCAGCCAAATCGAGCGGAGAGGCGTCCTGGGTCGAGCAGGGTGCAGAGTATCTGGCAGATGGGTGAGAGGCCTTCCAGGCCACAGTACAGTAATAAAAGCACGCTGCAGTTTGTCTAAACCTACAGGGCCCCAACGTGACTAGTTGAAGACACATTGAATTCATTCACTGGCCAGTTGAATCTAGTACCCAGGCACCAACACACGCATACACGCACACCTTCTTGGGACACAACCTGTACGGGACTTACACTCCGGCAACGAAGGGGTTAAAATTTCCTTTTTTTACCGCTGCGCGTTTCTCGCATTACGAATTCCTGTAAGTATGTATACCGTGCTGCTTTATATATGCCAGTTTATTTGAGACCAGTAAACTATATAACTTAGAAAATCCACAACAGTGCTGGTGTATATTTATTCCTTAGTGCGGGGAAACTGACCCGAGGTTAAATTCAGCGGCTCCTCCGGGAGTGAGCGTTACAAAAGTTTTATTGAACAAAAGAATATAAACACATCATAAAGTGGGAAAGCGACCTTTATAAGGTATGGGAAGACAAATTCTAGTATAAACACAATGACGATAACAAAGCAGGCAGTTCATTCCATAGATCTTTCGGAGGTATATGTCAAACTACTATATAGATGGTACATGATTCCTATCAAGTTATTTAGAATAAGTAGTAAAAACTCACAATAATGCTAGAGATGCAGCCAGCATCTAGGATCCTTTAGAAACAAATGATGGGATTGTTCGAATATTAAACATTAAAAATAAATAAATATAGGTCTATCTTAAATTATGGGTACCCATAATGAGCTGACCCCGGAGCTGTTCTCTTACATCTTGACCTGCCAATCTTAAATATTAGACGAAAGAGTAGATCCACTAAACTGGAATGATATTAACCAGGAGATTAATTTTCGGTCTAGGATGGAAAAAAGTTCTGTGGGAATTTTTGAAATATCTGTGGTGACTATTATGCAGTATGGAAACCATGGATTAAAGAAAAAGAAATGCCCCGACATATGATATGAACGAATTGTATGAAAGAAGAATATATGTATGATTCAGCAATTTCTGTTTATTAGTTAATTTTGATGAATTTTTACATATTAGAACTTATCATGCAAAGATATTGACAGAGTATTACTGAATATCATGTTATTTGAAAAAAAATATGTTTCATCTTTATTTATTAATATAGAGAATATTTTTTTTAAAAAGGAGTTTTCAGCTTTTTGACCAGCGAGACAAAACAAACAAGAAAAGTCCTTAAAATACAACATTTCCGGGGGGTGTGGCTGACCATGCAGGAGACCAGACGTGATTCTGCTGAGCTCCGTCTGGAATCGCTGGCGGTGGCTATTTTGGAACAGATATATCGCTTAATTTGCCCTACGGGGAGTCCCTGTGTGGTCGGCCATTGGGAGGAGCGCCCTGGAGCCGGTTTGTTCCCCCCTCCAGGGCACAGCGGAGATTGCGGCCTTGGTCTGAAGCGGAGACGTCCAGGCGTCGGCCATCTTGAGGCCTGTCACCAGGATCAGCCTCAGTCTGCTTCAGGTTTCCCGGACCTCCCCCAGCAGATATCACTGGACGGGTGGTCGGCTGTAGCGGCTCGGAGGATGGAGGGCCCCCATCTTCTGAACGCCGCGGCGACCGCTGCGGCTGGGTTGCTGGAAGACCGAGGTGGCGCGGCATGGAGGCGTCAGACGTTCCCTCCTCGTGTTGGAGACCTGGAGGCCGTGTTTGAGCACTTAGAGTACCTGGTGATGGAGACAAAAGACGGGAGGAGCCCGCTCACAACGGGCTCCTGGCGTACCCTGATGGCGGTGCTGCGTGGAGGTCGGGAGGAGACGGAGGACTTAACTGAACGTCCGGAATTGGTGATGCTGCCTCCCGGACGGTGATCCTCCCTGCTGTGGTAGCGGATCGCGCACCTGGAGGTGAGTTGATCCCTGAGGACAGGGTGGAGGAGCACGGGAAACCGGAGACACCGCGCGAATACTCACCGCCGCAAGATGGAGTGGAGTTGTTGCCTGATGCGTCGCATGCCGCGGTGGAGGTGATGCCTGCTGCTGGTGAGAGCCCCGTGGGAGGGCTGTGGTGGATACCCTGCCCTCATGGAGCTACTCCGGCCGTGAGTACTCTGCTATGGGGATGCCTCCCCTTGTCCGCCCCGCGGCGCCCGCTGTTTCGGGACACTGGATGAGAGCATTCCTTTGATTTTCTTGTCTGCCTACCCGCTATTTTTTCCTCAAATTTTTGTTTTTAGGCCGCAACTTTTTGACTTTTTCTCCCCCGCCCCCCTCTGCGGAGATTAAGCTATGGGATCTTTTTGCTGACTAAATGTCGTTCCTCCTCGGCTGGGGTTGTTTACGTATCTTTGAGACACTCTACAGATTTGAAGCGGATTTGATTTTATTTTTGCCGTACGCTTTGCGGTTTTGCAACCCCCCCTATCATTTTTCGTTTTGCAGCTGCCCCTTGATACCACCTCCTTTCCCTTATCTTTAATTTCTTTACTGCGACGTCTCTATGGACATTTGCATTATTTTTCTTTACTTTACCTTTTTATTATTTTTTTTTTTACTATTATGGCTGAGTAATGGATGTCTCCGGCCGGGGACATCGCCGTTGAGATTTTGTGCCACGATGCCATCTACCTGCTTTTACGTTTGTGACCCATTGCTTTATGTTCCTGTGTGTTTATTATTTTTATGGCCCGGTAGCTACTCAGATGTTATGTGGCCCTGCGTGGCTCACTCACACTGTTGATTTCTTGATGTTTCTGCTAAAAATTCTAAAATAAAAAAATTACATTTCCAGTTAAAAGCACTGAAATGTTTTTTATCCAGTGGGAATAAATTTATGTTCCAAGAAATCAGGTACGAGGGAAATGTATAACTTATCAAGTGCATTTTAAAGATTTTTCTTATGTATTGCAAGACTTGAGGCTCGATTGAAACATTTCCCACATTCTGTGCATTTAAAAAGGTTTTTCACCTGTGTGAATCATTTTATGTTTTGCAAGAGTTGAGGTCTGATTGAAACATTTCCCACATTCTGTGCATTTGAAAGGTTTCTCACCTGTGTGAATCATTTTATGTTTTGCAAGACTTGAGGCTCGATTGAAACATTTCCCACATTCAAAGCATTCGAAAGGTTTTTCACCTGTGTGAATCATTTTATGTGTTGCAAGATGTTGGGCCTGATTAAAACATTTCCCACATTCTGTGCATTTAAATGGTTTTTTACCTGTGTGAATCATTTTATGTGTTGCAAGATTTGAGACATGACTGAAACATTTCCCACATTCAGGGCATTTAAACATTATTTTTCCTGTATGAATCTTCTGATGCTTTTTAAGGGCAACTCACTTTGTATAACATTTCTCATATTCAGAACAGGAGAATGGTTTCTCTTCAGTGTGAAGAGGTTGGTGGATGAAGGCTGACTCAGGCTAGGGTCAGACTGAGGCAGTGCGAACGCGCGTTCTGGCGCACATAATTACGGCCGTGCTAGCAGCAGATGACGGGCAATGACGGCCAATATACGAAGTACGGTCGCACAAAAGTCCGGCCGCGCAACGCAAGTGGAAAATGAACGCATTTTTTCGAGAACGTTAAACCGCTGGTACTGACGTACAGAGTGCGCTGCGGCCGCATAGCAGCGTGTGTGCGTGATTAGGAGACGTCAGACGCTGCTAGTGTGCGGCCAACATAACGTTCAAACAGCCGGATTTCCCTAGACTTCTTTTCACCCCATCGTCATGAAATACGTCCAGAATTGCGCATCGTCTGACCACTTAAGCGTATTCCGTGAAAAAATGCGTGCGCACGCATCGACGTACATTTTGACGGTGGCCGCAGAAAATGCGCTCATCTGTCCCTAGCCTTAGGCGTAGAATTCTCCCCACAAAAAGTAGGTGAAAATGTTTCTTCTTTGCAATTTGTTTCAATAATCACAAGGTCAGACTTAGAATATGAGTTTTTCCCCATGTCAGAAGAAGCTGAATTTCCTTTGTAATTTACGTCTGTGAGATTTTCTTCTTCCCAAGAGGCCGGTTCCTGCTTAATATCACTAGGTGAATATTCTGTACATTTTATGGTGGAATAATTGGTTTTATTGGTGACTTGTTCTTCTCCAGAAGCCAGGGATTCTTGGTCAGTATTCGTTGCAGATTCAGCTCGTCCTTTTGTTTGCTTGTTAAGATGCTGCTCCACATTATTGGTTATAGATTTATTTCCAGAATCAGATAAAGAAACCGGAGTGTGCGATTCACCAGATACAGATTTATCTATTGAAAGGGAAAAATCACATTAACACGTGAGAAGTTCATTCAGGAATGAGTCTATCGGACGCACAGCTCACATTTCAGTTTGATGTTTGTGTCAAACACTAGAGAAATGTGTCCAAAGATTATGAGAATTAAACCTTCTCTTACCAAGTGCCATAACTGGCCGGTGATTTTCCCTCGTGACGTCCTCGTAGAGATCCCGGTGTCCTTCTAAATACTCCCACTCCTCCATGGAGAGATAGACAGAGACATCCTCACATCGTATAGGAACCTGACACACACAATGATAAAACTGCAGTTAAACGTTCTGCACACAGCTCAGCATATGCAGTGCATTAATACATCACCTGCTTCCGGGTGCTCTATGGATCCAAGCGATAGTCACCATCCAGAAACAACAAGAAGCAGGATGCCGCCAAGTATAAAAATAAATAATCTTTATTAACTACATCACAAAATATCTCAATATCTAATGCAATGGATATGATATATTGTTAACTACCTACTGGTAATACAGAAAAAATAGGTGTAGCGCCACGCTGTATTTACGAGCACCAAAACTTCAATGCTTATACCAGGAAGTAGTAGTTTCCCCCAAACCAACAAAATCCTCTTCTTTCCAGCGGCGTCTTTTATTTTTTTCATACTCACCTCCCTCCTCTTCCGCTCCCGTCCTTCTTGAGTCTTCTTGCCTTCTGGTTTTACGTGAGAAGCGCGCATGCGCGCCTCTCTCATAAACCAGCCAATCGGCAGGCTTCCTCCCGGCTCCCTCTGAGGATTAGTGTTGGGCGCAAGAGGATGCGCGCAACACTAACCCTCAGAGGGAGCCGCCAGCTTCTGCGGTGAGTTGGAGACGTCAACACGCTGAAAGCGCGATGACGTCTCCTACTCGGCAAAAGTCTGCAGAAGCGGGAAATATGATTCCCGCTCTGCTGACTGACAGCTGGGAGGGCGGAGTAAAGTTCTCCGCCTCTCTCAGTTGTTTTCAGCATTTACAGCTGAACCGCTGAGCGGAGGGAGGGGGGACAGAGGGCAGGATACTCAGGCCATCATGACCACCTAAAATAGCTTAGGTGGTCATGTTGCCTAGAGTGTCCCTTTAATATAGATATTCCAAAATCCACCAAAAACGAGCACTCGAGGACTTGTATACAAGAATAACAATTATATTTATTCAAAAATCTCTGCATATCAACATTTCAGCACACTTCTGTAGCCGATTATTATCACAAAAGAGATACATATTACATGGATCACTATCAAAAACAAACCCTAAGGGCTGGATTACAAAATTGGTGCAAGCTTAGCCAGAGCTGTTGTAAATTTACCAAAGCCAATATAGTCTATGGAGTTGTTAAATTTACAACAGCTCTGGATAAATTAGCGTCAACTATGGAATAGAGCCCTAAGCCGGCACTGAACTACTAACATACTATGTATAACGTCTATACTTAATACGAAACCCTGCATAAATCAAAACAAAAAGTACCAAAATCGCAAATTTAACAAAAGAACGTATTGAAAACTTTTCGAAAAGTCCATACGGTGAAAAGGTATTTAGCATTTTCATCCAAAACATCTTGCGTTGTGCAAGTAATTTAGCTCGGTCTCCTGTTGTGGAAGTAGAAGAACTGTGTCAATGGCCATAAACTTCAATGAACATAAAGGATGATTCTTTTCCAAATAGTGTTTAGCCACTGGTAAATCATCCGTAAAGTTTTTCTTGTACGCTGTGATAATCGCTGATCATCCGATCACGTAAAGTCATCTGTCTTTCCAATATAACTCGAATTACGCAGGCAAATGATTCTATAGATCTATGGATTTGAGTCAATATAGATTTATACGTGAATTTTTATGCATTGATGCAAACCTGTCAATGACTTGATCCATGTTTATCTTGTTTGCAAGCCTAAACTCGATTGCTAGTGTGGCAAGATCTGACAGCCTTTCCTCTGTCATTGTTGTACGCAAATAGGATTTTATTAATTTCAGTGCTGAAAAACTTCTCTCACAAAATGCACTGGTAACTGGCAAAACACATACAATTTTACACAGTCTGTACAGTTCAAAGAAGGGGACAGCATAGGGTTGCAGAAAGTTTGTGAACTCCAAGACAGTGTTAACGTTTATGCCTTCTGATTCTTCTTTTCTCTTCAAAGTCACAAGAGCCGCTTGAGTTCTGTTTCTAAATACTCCAAATTGCAGCCATAGAATTTTGCCATTTATTTATTTATTTATAAAGGATTTTACCAGGAAGGATACATTGAGATTTCTCTCGTTTTCAAGTATGTCCTGGGTTCAAGAACATTGAGTGGTTACAGAAATACAAAGTTACAGTTACAAGTACTTATACAGCGCCAACAAATTCCATAGTGCTTTACAATGGGGATGCACAAACAGCAGACTTACATGATACAAGAGGAAATAACCCTGGACATCAGATAACTGTCCAGGTTATATATCACTTTAAACAAAAAGCTCAGGCAGACATCCCATGAGCTTACACTCTAAGGGACTAGGGTAACAGAAACAAATGGGAGCAGAGGGAAGGTGAAACTGGTGGTCAGAGGGATTGCATGAAATGGACCAGATTTTTTTGGGCTTAGTAAGGGTGATTAGGGAGAGAAGTGAAGACAGCTGGAAAGGATGCCTGAAATTAGAGACCAGCTCTGGGAGGGCGGGTGGATGGGGAGGGTGGGTTGGGGCAGCAGAGGGGAGGAATGGAGGTCACTTTGTGAAGTCAGCTTTTGAAAATTCAAAAAACAATCTGCTTTTGGGTTAAGTGCCTGAATGCCTTCCATCACCACCAAGGAATACCTTGAAAAACGTGATTTTAGTTCTGATATTATGTTGTCAAGAACAACATAGACAAAATGCTGTATAAAATCCTCCTTTTTGCACAGTTGTGTTCGTTGACCCACTGTTTCCATTATAAGGCTGTCCCTTAATTTTAAAGGTGGTCGGCAATCTCTTCGTTTGCGAGTTGGTTTATCTCCTCCAGAATCAGGAGTTTCTATTCCGCATTTAATGCACAAGTTTATTGCATCCACCAAAACCTTTTCTATTGCGGAAGATTGTACTGATGGGGTGCTGTCTCCATTTCGTACTTGTTCAAGTTCTTCAATAACAGTCCGGAAGAGAAGGACTGCTGATGCCAAATCGAGATCTTTTGCTTGTAGCATATTGGATAACGTCTGTGTCCTTTTTAATATGTTTTCAAAAAGCACAAGTGATAGAAGGAAATTAAAGTCAATGAAATTAAGGATGGAATTTGCTTCAATTCTTCTTTCTGTATTTTTCCCATCAGATAATAACTTAAGAGTTTCCAGGAGAGGCTCGAGTGTCTGAAGTACAGCTTTGCATGCAGCATATTGGCATGTCCACCTCGTGTCACTTAATTGTTTTAGCTTAATAACGGGTTTTCTTGACATCTCTTTCTGAACTCTTTCAAACACTGAGTGAACCACGGATGTGCTGGAAAAAACGTAAAGCTTCGCTAACTTCGCAAAAAATTCAGCTGCTTCGGCCACATTTTTAACAGTGTCAACAACAGCTAAATTAAGACGATGATTCATGCAATGGACATATAGAGCAGTAGGCACCTTTCTTTGAATCCTTGCTTGAACGCCATTTATCCTTCCACTCATTAGTGCAGCCCCATCATAAGCTTGACCAACACATTCATTTTTATCAATCCCTAGTGAGGAAAGAACATCGAATATATAATCGGTCAATGATGCAGCATCAAGGCTATCTGCTTTGTAAAATTTCAAAAACCTCTCATGGACAGCTTGATCATAAAAATATCTTACAACAACAGACAACTGTTCGGCTTTGCTACGATCTTTGGTCTCATCTGCCAGGATAGAAAAAGGGCTGTCTTTTAGGCTATCTGCTATCTCTTCTCTAACTAATGAAGCCATAACTGCTAAAAGTTCATTTTGAATGGACGGATGTAAATACCGAGCGTTTCTTGGTCCATTAAGTTTTTTTTCTACAATGCGATCTTTTTTAGCAATCAAGTACAAGATCTCTCTGACGTTTCCATGATTTAGTGTCACGGTAGCAGTACCACCAGGCACGCACCACCCTATACTTGCCCTCCGATCCTTGGAAGTGGTCGGTCTGTATATATATCGCTATGAATATAACTCGCAGGAAGGTGAGGTCAAGGTTCCTGAGAGAAGCCCCTATATGCAGAGATGCACTGTAAACTGCAAGGGCAGGTGAAAGCAACACAGGGTTAACTAAAGACCTCTGTACGGCAATACCAAAGATTCCCTGCACTGAAAGACCGGTCTTTAGGATAGCCGGATCTAATCTAAAGGAAAGTATTACCTTGAAGCCATACAGAGTCTTTTGTTGTATACAGATGACAAGGTTACCTGAAAACGGTACAGGCAAGGAAAATACTATAGAGTAGTCATAAAGAGGAAAGCCAAAGGTCATAACCAGAGAGAGTACGTCATATAGGATACAGGAATCAGAACCAGAAGGGAAGTCAGCCAAGCCAAAATCAGTAACCGGGGAATCTGAATGGAACATAAACAGCAAAACAAAATACAGCAATAGACAGAACTAAATACACAGAAGGAACTGACATAAACTGGAACAGAAATAATAGAGGCAAAAACTGAACAAGGATGAACAAACGGAGGATTTCAGGAACACAGCAAGGAGCTCTCAGGACACAAGTGGCAAGGAGACCAGGCAAAGAAAAATGACCCAGCAATGTACTATAGGTACATTGCTCTAATATAGGCAGGGGAATCAAGGCAAGGGTCAACAGGTGAGCAGCACACAGAACACCAATTAACCCCTGGGAGGCCTCCCAGGAATTGGCAGCAACAGAAACACAATGGAAAAAACACAATATACAAATACAGAGGGCAGGAAGACAGGGTTGGAACGTGGGAACGTGACATTTAGATCATCGGAGTTGTAGCGATGCTCTCTTTGTGCAATTTTGTTTTTTGCTGTTTAAAGAAGGACTTCAGCAATTGTCTTAATATAATGGCGGTTTTCTTCCACCTCTCTGGCATGTGCTTTACTTAGGCCTTTCATGATGGTTGTATCCTTTTCTTCGTTTCTTTTGAAATCCTGCCAGCTTACACAGGATTCTTTATGGGACGTAGACTTTTCGTGTTGCGGTATACCCTTTTCATTTTCCATTGCATTTTTCCAGTTGGAAAAACCAACATTGACAAAAGGTACTTTTTTCATTTCTCCGTGAATATATTTGGACACAGAAAAAAAATCGACATGAAAAGCAGTATGCTGCATCCTGTGAAATGGAGTATTCCAGCCAGTTAAATGACTTGAACCACTGAGGTCGGAAAGAACGAAAGCTTGCTCCAATTTTTTTCTGTTGGTATTTTTTCAGTATTGGTTGTTTTGGTCCTTCAGTAGCGCACTGACTGATGTCACAGGGCCCTGGTGGCTTGCTCTTGATGCCACCAGTTGGTCCATGTACCAAAGACTGATCATAATCACAGGATTCCCCATGAGCACTGTATTTATGCGAGCTTGTTGATGGCAAACTTGATTCATCAACCGGCGGTAACAGCTCAGGGTCCTCCTCATCTTCTTCTTCAGCAAAATAAAAATCGCTTTCTGGGGAATCAATTTCCATGTATTCAATCTCTACATCTGGATGCTTAGAAAGCTGACTTTCATCCTGTTGCTCCTTCTCTGCAGCAGAATCCGATGCCTGCTTTTTAGTTAAAGATGAATAATAAGATCGTATATCCATCGTCTGATGTTATTTTGACCTTCTACAGGTTCTAGAATACAAAAAAGGAAATGTTCCTTTCTGTCAATTCAGTCACACTTTATAAACTAGCTCGTTACCAAAGTTTGGCTTATTCCAAGGCTCAACAAATCCCAGGCACAATTATAAAGTGAACAGCGATACTGCACTAACTCACCGTCACATTTCCCACGATGCCAGCAAGTGTGGAGGTGATCACATAATGCGTTATTACGCATTGTTCCATCAAAAACCTAAACCAGGGCAATGCTGCAAGGGGTGCAGGGGGTCCTTTGGACCCCTGCATTTCCATTCTTTAAACCCCACAAAGTCATGTTAGGTGTCATTGGACAGGTCAGAGTTGTGTGAAACCAAACAAACCATGTTCGAGAAACCACACAATCATTATGGCTCGTGTCAGACGAACGCACAGAGTACGTCTGTGTTGTCGCACATTTTAACATCCGTGGTAGTATACAATTATGATCAATAGAGACCCACACACGAAATACGTCTGCACAGGAGGGCGGATGCGGCAAACGGATGCAAGTTAGGCAAGAACGTAAAACCGCTAGAACGGACGTGCGGAGTGCGCCACGTCCGCATAGTAGCTTTGTGCGTGAGTGATGGAACGTAGTCAGACGGACTGCATTTTTGACGTCCAGCATTTTTGACGGACAAATTTTTTTTTCAGATTCATTTTATTTCCCATCTACAACAGTAAAACAAAATGTCAGTCACAAAAACGGACTGTGTGGTCACTACCTTGTCGTCAGTCAGAAAGTACATCTGTTGTGCACGGATGCACAGTGCACTCAGAATGCGCTCGTCAGACCCTAGACTAAATCATTTCTAATTTATTTATTTTTTGTCCCAAAGCATTGGCATTAGCCATTTGTCACATATAAAATGAGCAATACCACTGCTGCTGTTACTCACATTCTCTTTTCCCACACCGCAAGCAAGCTATAGTTCTGTGACACGCTCATACACTGCGCTGCACATCAGATTTATAGTTCTGTGGCTCTGTGACACGCTCATACACTGCGCTGCACATCAGATTATAGTTCTGTGGCTCTGTGACACGCTCATACACTGCGCTGCACATTAGATTTATAGTTCTGTGGCTCTGTGACACGCTCATACACTGCGCTGCACATCAGATTTATAGTTCTGTGGCTCTGTGACACGCTCATACACTGCGCTGCACATTAGATTTATAGTTCTGTGGCTCTGACACGCTCATACACTGCGCTGCACATCAGATTTATAGTTCTGTGGCTCTGTGACACGCTCATACACTGCGCTGCACATCAGATTTATAGTTCTGTGGCTCTGTGACACGCTCATACACTGCGCTGCACATCAGATTTATAGTTCTGTGGCTCTGTGACACGCTCATACACTGCGCTGCACATCAGATTTATAGTTCTGTGGCTCTGTGACACGCTCATACACTGCGCTGCACATCAGATTTATAGTTCTGTGGCTCTGTGACACGCTCATACACTGCGCTGCTCATCAGATTTATAGTTCTGTGGCTCTGACACGCTCATACACTGCGCTGCACATCAGTTTTATAGTTGTGGCTCTGTGACACGCTCATATACACTGCACTGCGCTGCCCATCAGTTTTATAGTTGTGGCTGTGACACGCTCATATATACACTGCACTGCGCTGCCCATCAGTTTTATAGTTGTGGCTGTGACACGCTCATATATACACTGCACTGCGCTGCCCATCAGTTTTATAGTTGTGGCTGTGACACGCTCATATATACACTGCACTGCGCTGCCCATCAGTTTTATAGTTGTGGCTGTGACACGCTCATATATACACTGCACTGCGCTGCCAAATGAAGTCAGTCTGGGGTTTCTTTGTTTTTTTTTTTAATTATTAAACAGGCCATGACATGAGGTGATCTGATCTCTCACTCACCTAGTGACCACCACCAGCTTTGACCGGCGTCTGTCTAGTGCTACTACTGCGGGCTCGGGCTGTCAGGGTCTCTCTCTGTCTCCCCAGTCCCCTGATCTGCTTAGCGCTCCTCTTCTCTGTGTCAGACAGACAGGCAGCCTATGGTGGGTGCGGCTGGGACAGGGCATGCGGCTTGACGACGAGGAGGTCACGAGGCGCACCGGCTGTGACGCACGCCATGTGAGGGGGCCGGATGTTGGCCGGCCGCCATCTTTAATCATACGCTGGTGGCCGCCGCTTCACACTGCAAGCGCGGCGGCGGTCTGGGGCCGTGTCTATAGTAGCCTTGCCGATTTCTGGCGGGGGGCAAACGGGGGGGCAAGGTATAACCTAGGGGGGGCCCTTGCCCCCCCTTGCCCCCCCTTAGCGACGCCTATGATCTCCGCTACAGGTAAGTTCTCCAGAAAATCAGGGCGTACCTCCTTAGGTCCTGCAATCAGAGACAGTGCCACATCTCCCGGACCGACAGGGCCCCGTCCGCATACAGCACGATCCCCAGAGAGCCGTACCTCCCAGAGCGCCATCCAGCTTCCTGCCAGTCACGGATCCACGAAGCCAAAATTCCTCAATCAGCTCCGTCAGCATGCCCCTCGTAAGAGGCAGGGAATCTGGATCTATCATCTGCACGGAGGGGGTGTGCGCCGAGAAGGAACCACAAGCTCCACGACAACGCAGGCTTCAGAAATGGCTGTCAGGATAGGCCGCATGTGTAGGCCCGAAACCCCACACCAGCTCCTTCGTCGACAAGAACACTCTCAACTCTTCACGGCACCCCGGCGCCACAGCCAGACGACAATAACCACCGAGTGGGGGACATAAAACAGACGGAGGGACGCCAAAAACACACAAAATGTATAATCCTCTAGGGAGCTCAGCGATGTGCGTCCTCTCCTGTCAGCAGTCAGCTCCGCCACCCTCGATTTTTGTTTTTTAGGATCTTTTGAGAATTTTTTTAAAAAATTCGAATTTTTTGTTATATCAATTTGAAATTTGCAACTATTGAATTTGATATCAACTATCGAATTTGAAATCAAATTTCAAATTGATAACTATCAAATTGATCTTAATTTACAATACAAGTAATAGTCAGCAAAGGACTTTATGAAACAAATTAATTTCATTTCACTGTTTAATTTGACTCAAGTACTAAATCTGTGACACAGCTTAATATTTAACCCATGATTGTCTTTTAACAGCAAAATTTAATTAATTGGGGTTTTATCTAGTGATCCAAAATTCGAATTGATATCAACTATTGAATTTGATATCAAATTTCGAATTGATATAAAAAAAAAAAGGAAACGGAATGAAACAAAATTTTTAGCGGTGCACATCTCTAGCAGGAACAGAAGGGGATGGAGGTGATGAAGTTTCCTTCCTTGGTGGATGCAGTAAGGCATTCAGAGCTTGGGCAAACTGGTCCAAGTGTGGTCCTGCTCCTGTTTTGCCTTCATGGTGGTAACAAGGGACACAACGTAGATAGGTCTGCAGGATCCATGGCGCTGTCGTAGTGGCACATATCCCTCTATATAGCACGACACATCCCTTTAGGCATTTCCTATCTACCCCTCCGATCCTTATATGGTCGGTAATCAGGCTACCTTTAGAGACACAATCACATAGATATATATATATCTTGTGAGAAATATACAGGATGGGGTTAAACAGAGGTAGACCTGATATAAACTATAAAGCAATACAGAGTAGATCAGGATTGCTGAATAAAAGTATAAATGAGTCAGTGAATCGCACAGCGAATCATTCAGCACCGAGGGAAGGCACTCCACGACAGTACAATGAGCCGGATCGCACTGTCTGCTTTTAAACACGGCGGGTCCGTGTCATCATACCGCCTCCTGGCCACCCACACTAGCTCTGGAAGCCAGCACAACTCCTGGCACCCAGCGCAACTCCTGGCACCCGGCTAGTTGATGGCGCCACCAGGTGCCCCCTCTGAGCCCCAGACGTGACAGTGTTTAAATGAAGCAAGATTTGGGGACAGTCTGATATTGCGAAGAAAGCACATTCCATACGGTCAGCGCCGCAAGATAAAAGTCCTGCAGTCTGGCATGTGAAGAGGTAATTGTCACAGGTAGATAGATATATATCTACATGTCGCGATAGATATGTATATCTGTGTCTATCTATATATCTATCTACAGATACCTGTGACCATTTTGCGCAGCGGTAGTAGTAAAAGTCTGAGGTTCTAGGAAAGTAATTAAAATGTTTGTCTCCCCCCCCCTCCCTGGAGGGAAATCACAGGTCGCTGCAAAATAAGCTCTCTTTGATCCACATGATCAGGGTGGAAATGACCCACTTGGTCAAATGGAAGGTCCCTTGTCCTCGGTTCACACCTGGGAGCCCTTTCGCAGACGCCGCGGCACCAATTTGTAAGTGGTCATGCATTTCAAAAAAGCAATCATATCCTTTGATCACTAGAGACAATCTTTGGGAATAAAATTAATGAAGTGCACTGAGCGTGCCCACAGAAAGGAATGCTGGGAAATGTAGTGAGGGGGCTGTACCAGTTATGGTTTTTTTGAATGACCTGGAAACTCTATATATTCTGAGTCAGGCAGGGGTTCAGGGCTTTTCAAAGGGGGTTCACGCTAAGTGATGATCTGCCCATGCTCCAATCTCCAGCCCCCAGGAGTCACAGAGGTCGTTAGCTTATAGACGTCTGAGTAAGGTTCTGTGTTTTGATCTGTTTATTTTCTTGCCGTTTGTGTGTGTAATTATTGAATATTATATCTATATTTTTTCTGTAACCCTAAATGCACTGTGATATAAATAATTTGTTATATCATAAATAAAATCTACAATTTATTAAGCTCTGCCTCTGACCGATATTCGATGCATGCCAACTGAAGGACTGGATTATCATAGAGATTTGCCTTTGTGTAAATTGGGTTCTATCTACCAAACGGTGAGCTGTGGTGGGGGGCAGGCGCTGTACTGTTCTCCTATTGTGGGTTGCGTAATCAGAGTCTCAGACCAGCTCTGATTCCGGTAGGCATCCTGGGAAAGCCCTGGTCTGTGGTGGCAGTGTGATGAATAGTATAAGGAAAGCGGGTACAGGGATTACGGGAAACGTAGTCGGTACTCCGGGTCGAGAGTAAACGGATACTGCTTTGCAATCCTGTGACCATTTCATCACGTTTGAGTGCTTGTTGCGAGCGAAAGCGTTGCTGGGACAGTTAGGCAAGCGTGCACGGGGATTGTTGGCCGCGTAGTCATTATTTGGGTCTAGGATAGACAGATACAGGGTTATCCAAAGAGATTCGAAAAGTCACCACACGTTCAGTGACTTTTCAATCTCTCTTCAATTCGGTTCCTTTTGCCGATTGCATTTCGGTGACCCTGCGGTGTATTCAGCAAACACCACAGGGTCCCCGAATTGCAGGGAATAGGACGCAGAGGAGGCAGTGAATAAATTAGCAAAACCATTTGTATGAATCTGTGAAAATGAAACGCTGTTTGCAAAGAAACTACTGAGCGAAAATGTCTGAAATTTACACAGGAGGTCCAGGGAATGATAATAAAGAGGGCTGTTACAGAAAAAATAAGTAAACTTAAAAAAAAAAATCAAAAAAAATCGGACTTTTAAAAAAAAAAAAAAGAATTCAGAAAAATGCTTAAAGTATCCTAAAAATCTATAAATAAAGAGACTTTTTGCTGCAGAATTTTACAATGAATGGTTTATTAGATATTGAATTAAAATCGGGAATATTTTTAACATTGAAGTCTATGGGATTCTCCTGAATAAATTTGCCGAATTAAACCACGGAATGGCAGGGCATTAGGGGAACCTTTCACTGCTGGTTTGTGTTCTCTGAATAGCCGAAGCAGTGCTTTTTTATGGGGATTACACTGCCCTCGAACAGGCACCGAACAGGCACCGTATGTGCAGGCAATTCGCCAGGATTTGGCGAATTGCCTGCTCTCTGGATAGCCGAATGGCCAGGAAAGGCAACCGAACGCTGATTTTCAGCGTTCGGTTACCTTTCTCAAGCAATTTGGATCTCTTTGGATAACCCTGATAGTGTTTTGCTTAACCCTGCATCCTTCGTCGCGTCGCCCATGTTTTTTGTGACAGTAATGATGGAGGATGCCAGGCGCAGGTCATTGTTGGATCTTAGGAGGCGGGCTGGGGTATATTTGGTGATTAGTGAGGAGAGGTAGTGAGGAGCAGCGTGAGGGTTTTGTAAGTCAGGGTGAGTAGTTTGAATAGCCAGTGTAGGGATTCGCAGAAAGGAGCAGCAGAGACAGAGCGACTGGTGAGCTGGATAAGCCGGGCTGATGTGTTTAGGATGGACTGCAGGGGGAGAGGCGGGAGATAGGAAGGCCAGTCAGAAGGTTGTTGCAGTAGTCCAAGCGGGAGATAACAAGCAAGTGGATAAGTTGCTTGGTGGTGTTGGCAGTCAGAAATGGATGCATTTTGCCAATATTGTGGAGGTGATTGCAGCAAAATGATTGTGATTCAAAACAAAACACGGAATGAATGGACCAGACGGGGCACATGCTCCTGAAGTCTTGTGGCAAGTATACAAGTGAAAAGTTTAAGATCACAGTTCAGTAGGGAAATAGTTACCGTTAAACCGTTACGAGAGCTTTACCCCTTTCAATGGATAGAAAAAGCTTTTTCTACTTGGGAATAACTATATCTCAATGGAGGGATGAAATAATAAAAAGGAATAATTCAAATCTATTGACTCAAGATAAATGGATGGAAACATCTATGTCTCTCATGAATATGCAGAATAAACCTAATAAATTATTATATACTACCTAAATTGACTTTCTTGTTCAGATCAATTCCTATCAATATAAAAGAAGCCATATTGAAAGATTTCCAATATTTGTTCTCTTACTTTATTTGGGGTGGCAGTATTGCTAGGATCTCATCTAACCTACCAGAGGAACTAAATTGAGTGGACTAGGTATTCCCAATGTAATTAAGTTGTATCACTGTGGATAAATAATTATAATAAATACTGTGATGGAACCTACCGTCACTGGGGCATCTGGAGGGGGGCTGTGGGCTAGCCTTCTGCCCAGCGACTATGGCTCGTGAAAGAGACTATTGGGGAACTGGTGGACCTTTTAAATATATGTGGTTTTGCACGGTTTTAAACATCCCCCAGCTAACTAAAGAATTCTGAGGTCTGTTTGTTATTCACATATGTAGTTATGTAGTCTCCTGTTGTGTATATTGCGTATTCCCTCAATTATCTAACCCCTCTCTGTATAGCGTAGACCTCTGTATTACTACCTGCTCTCTCTATTATGTATATTCTCTCTAAGATATTCCTTTAGTTTTACCTGCTTTCTCTCTCCCCCCTTCTCCTCCCAGGTCCTATTGTCCATTGTTTGAAGGTCCTGTTATTTGATCTGTGATGTTATCTGTTTAGTTGTATTCATGAATAGGGGTGGTTCCTTGCCTGTAGCTGTGTGAATAAACTAGTCATTCTGCTTTTTAATTTTATATAGTGTGCCTCCTTCTTTCAACTGCAGTTAAAGTTTGGGGGAGCTGTTAGGAAAGATTGCTCCGGCGACAGTGGAGACTGTTACATGGAAGAGAGCTCATGGACGGATGTACTCCGTTAGGGTACCGCCGCCGACTCACAAACACCAACCCTGAATGAAACTTGAGAAACATGGGATGAAACTAAAACATTTGAAACAAACCCTTTGGGAAATAGATTTAGCAAAATCTTCCATGAATTTGATTGTAAGGGAATTGAATACTCTCTGGACAAAAATAAAGAAATATTGGCCAAACCGTAACTCTAATACATATGCCAATAGAAACAATTGAAAACCAACTAGAAAATATTGACCTAGAGTCTTGGAAGAAAACCAATTTATTGTCAGTTTATCAACTGATAGTGAATAATAAGGTGGTTCCATGAAGGCTGGGGTCAGACTAACGCATTTTTAACATGCATTTAGGCGTACTTAATCACGGCCGTAGTAGCAGCAAATGACGGGCAATGACGGCCAATATACGAAGTCCGGCCGCACGAAAGTCCGGCCGCGCAACGCAAGCGGTAAACAGACGCATTTATACGAAGAACCACTAGTACTGACGAACAGAGTGCGCTGTGTCGGAATAGCAGTGTGTGTGCGTGATTAGGAGACGTCAGATGCTGCTAATATCCAGCCTACATAACGTCCAGATGCAAAAAGTGTTTTATTGACGATCCGTAAAAAACACGCACAAAATGCGCATCGTTTGACAGCTTTCGCGTCCACCGTAAAAATACGTCAATGCGTTCGGACGCACTTTTTGACGGTCGATGCGAAAAATGCGTTAGTTTGACCCTAGCCTTAATTTCTAGAAATATGCTAAATGATATATTTCTATTTAGTTACCTGAGGGTCAAACATTTTATGGAGTATAATGTCCTCTCCATCTCCCATCAATCAAACAGTGATACAGATGCATTCTTTGGACAGATAGATTGAAGAAATCTTACCAATCTATTATTTTAATAAAATATAAATACATCAAAAAGTGGGAAAGCGACCTTGGTAAGAAATGGGAAGACACACAGGTCTATTCAAAGAAAGGTGAATGACTGGAGAAGTGAAAATTCTAGGTCAAAATAGCCAAACCAGAAAAATTCTTCCATTTAGCTCACTTTGTTCTCTTCTCCTGTCAGTTCTCCTGGTTTTCACCCTACTCTGAATAACCCTGCTAGACTAGTAAAAACGCAATGACGCTAACAAAGCAGGCAGTTCATTCCGTAGATCTTTCGGAGGTATATGTCAAACTACTATATAGATGGTATATGATTCCTATCAAGTTATTTTGAATAAGTAATAAAAACTCACATTATGCTGGAGATGTGGCCAGCATCTAGGATCCTTTAGACATTAATGGTGGGATTGCTCAAATATTAGATAGACCCATAGATATTTCTTTCCATTTTTATCTTAAATTATGGGCACCCATAATGAGCTGCCCCCGGAAGCTGCCCACCTTAATCTTGACCTGCCAATCTTAAATATTAGCCGAAAAAATTATGTATACATATCTGCCTGGCAGTGAAATTGCGAAGAGTTAGATATTGGATGTCAGTAGATCCATTAAACTGGAATGATATTAACCAGGAGATTCATTTTCGGTCTAGGATGGAAAAAGGTTTCTGTGGGAATTTCTTTGACTATTATGCAGTATAGAAACCATGGATTAAAGAAAAAGAAATGCCCCGAAATATGAATTGTATGAAAGAAGAATATATATATATTCTTCTGATTCAGCAATTTATCTGTTTATTCTTTTAAGATTTGATGAATTTTGAAATATTAGAACTTATCAGGCAAAGATACTGACAGAGTATTACTGAATATCATGTTACTTGAAAAATATATTTCATCCTTGTTTATTAATACAGGTAATAATTTTTTATTTAAAAAAAAGGGATTTTCAGATTTGTGACCAACGAGATAAAACAAACGAGTGAAGTGATTAGCCCTTTCACTGCTGAGACATTTCACGCCTCTGTGCTGAGCTCATTTTTACCGGTTTCGCTCATCATGTTTAAACCTGTTTTGAAGCCATATTTTATTATATGACCCAGACATATTATAGATCGTTCTTTCCGGCAGACTCTGCAGATTCAGAATATGTCATTATTATATGTATACGTCATGTCCTGTCTGTATATTATAACAAAAAATAAAATAAAATTTTAATTTTCTTTAATTTACAATGTGTAAAGTGTTTTTTTTTCCACAATTCAACATGCGAGCGTTTGCGGTTATATTTTCTATGGGTTGCGCTTGTTAAAATAAATTAGAAAATGGCGCGTTACATTTTTTTTGGGGGAAAATCACGCAATTTTTAACAAACGCACCCCATACAAAAATCGTTAGTGCAGCATCATTGTTCACATTATAAATTAAATGGGAACAATATTGCTGCATTAACAAAACAAAAACTTATTTTTTTAGTATTATTTTTTAATAATTTTTTTTACAACTTTTACCATGGTCATGTATCATTGGAAAGGCCATGCTCTGGCCGATCCAACGATATCAAACATTAACCCCTAGCTGCCACAAATTGGGAGATGGGGGTTCCAATGAACCCCCTATCTCCACCATTGGTGGCAGCAAGGGGTTATAACTCCAGGACTGACGTCATCGCGCTATGCACAATGACACCAGTCGTCAGGGTGAGTTCCCGGAAGCTTGGCCGACATCCAAGATGTCAGCCAGCCCCGGGAAAGGATCAGGATCCGGCGCTTTTCGGTGCCGAATCGTGATCCGGCCCCCAAGGGGTTAATGCCACATACCGTTTGGAAGGGCAGGCTGTGCCCTTCTAAACGGTGCCTGACTTTAAACTCTGGTCCCCGGCAATCGGGAGGGAGAGAGGTCGGAACGCCCCCTCCCTTTCAGGCACCTTCCCCTGAAATAGATGTCATTGTGCCGCCACAATGACATCTATTGTGCCTGCGGCGGTCCCGGAGTGCCGGGCTGACATCAAGGATAACAGACCGCACCGGGGGGGGCACAGCGATCGGCCGGAATCCGGCCGATCGCTGGCTGCAAAGGGAGGACGCGCTCAGCGCGTCCTCCGCAGCAAAGTGGTTAAAGTACAACATTTCCAGTTAAAAACGCTGTAATGTTTTTTTTTAATCAAGAGGGAATACTTGCATATTACAAGAAATAAGGTAGGAGGGAAATGCATAACTCATTAAGTTCATTTTAAAGGTTTTTCTTATGTAAATCCTTATGTGCTGCAAGATTGAAACATTTCCCATATTCTGTGCATTTAAAAGGTCTTTCTCCTGTGTGAATCATTTTATGTGCTGCAAGATGTTTGGCCCGATTAAATGCACAGAATGTGGGAAATGTTTCAAATAGTCTTTCTCCTGTGTAAATCAGTGTATGATGTGCAAGAGATGAGGCATGATTGAAACATTTCCCACATTCTGTGCATTTAAATGGTTTTTCTCCTGTGTGAATCATTGTATGATGTGCAAGAGATGAGGCCCATTTGAAACATTTCCCACATTCAGTGCATTTAAATCTTTTTTTTCTCCTGTGTGAATCATTGTATGTGTTTTAAGATTTGAGGTCTGATTGAAACATTTCCCACATTCTGTGCATTTAAATGGTCTTTCTCCTGTGTGATTTCTTTTATGTGTTGTAAGATGTTCTGCCCGTTTGAAACATTTCACACATTCAGTGCATTTAAATGGTTTTTCTCCTGTGTGAATCATTATATGTGTTTTAAGAGTTGAGGCATAATTGAAACGTTTCCCACATTCTGTGCATTTTAATGGTCTTTCTCCTGTGTGATTCCTTTTATGTGTTGTAAGATGTGAGGCCCGTTTGAAACATTTCCCACATTCAGTGCATTTAAATGGTTTTTCTCCTGTGTGAATCATTGTATGTGTTTTAAGAGCTGAGGCCTGATTGAAACATTTCCCACATTCTGTGCATTTAAATGGTCTTTCTCCTGTGTGAATCCTTTTATGGTTTGCAAGATGTGAGGCCCGTGGGAAGCATTTCCCACATTCTGTACAACTAAATGGTCTTTCTCCTGTGTGAATCCTTTTATGTCTTGAAAAAGCAGAGCCTGATTTGAAACATTTCCCACATTCATTGCATTTAAAGGTCTTTTTACCTGTGTGAATAATTCTATGTTTTGCAAGAGATGATGCCTCAGTAAAACCTTTTCCACATTCATTGCAGATAAAATAATTCACACAGGAGGAAAAACATTTATGTCTTGCAAGCTTTGATGCCTGATTGAAACATTTCCCACATTCAGGGCATTTAAACGTTTTTTTTCCTGTATGAATCTGATGCTTTTTAAGAGCAACTCGCTTTGTAAAACATTTCTCACGTTCAGAACATGAGTCAGTGTGAAGAGGTTGGTGGATAATGACTGATTCAGGCATAGAATTCTCCCCACAAAAAGTAGGTGAAAATGTTTCTTCTTTGCAATTTGTTTCCATAATCACTAGCTCTGCCTTAGTATATGAGTTTTTCCCCATGTCAGAAGAAGCTGAATTTCCTTTGTAATTTACGTCTGTGAGATTTTCTTCTTCCCAAGAGGCCGGTTCCTGCTTAATATCAATAGGTGAATATTCTGTACATTTTATGGTTGAATAATTGGTTTTATTTGGGACTTGTTCTTCTCCAGAAGCCAGGGATTCTTGGTCAGTATTCGTTGCAGATTCAGCTCGTCCTTTTGTTTGCTTGTTAAGATGCTGCTCCACATTATTGGTTATAGATTTATTTCCAGAATCAGATAAAGAAACCGGAGTGTGCGATTCACCAGATACAGATTTATCTATTGAAAGGAAAAATCACATTAACACGTGAGAAGTTCATTCAGGAACGAGTCTATCAGACGCACAGGGAACATTTCAGTTTGTTGTTTGTGTCAAACACTAGAGAAATGTGTCCAAAGATTAATGAGAATTAAACCTTCTCTTACCAAGTGCCATAACTGGCTGGTGATTTTCCCTTGTGATGTCCTCGTAGAGATCCCGGTGTCCTTCTAAATACTCCCACTCCTCCAACGAGAGATAGACAGAGACATCCTCACATCGTATAGGAACCTGACCCACACAATGATAAAACTGCAGTTAAACGTTCTGCACACAGCTCAGCATATGCAGCGCATTAATACATCACCTGCTTCCGGGTGCTCTATGGATGCAAGCGATAGTCACCATACAGAAACAACAAGAAGCAGGATGCAGCCAAGTATAAAAATAAATAATCTTTATTAACTACATTACAAAATATCTCAATACATGTGAAGGATCTAATGCAATGGATATGATATATTGTTTATCATCTACTGGTAATAAGCTGAACGTACCACACCATTCATACAGTATATCAATAATCAAGGCAATCACAAACAAATAAGATCAGTTGGGCAAAAATATATGGAAACAATAAGCAGCACTGACCTCCACAATACTCACATAACCGAATCAAAGGACACAAATACTGCAAAAGTTACATAAGATAAGTATGGACCCCCCCGATAAGGTTTAGATGCAGCGACCAGGTACCCAACGTTTCGGCAGGAAGTCTTTGATAACCCTTGACAAAGGCTTCCCGCCGAAACCTATTGTGTCCTTAGATAACAGATAATAAGCAACTTTGATTCAGTGGTTTCCATATATTTTTTCCCTACTGGTCTTTATTGGTTTGTGATTACGCACAATACTTATTGATCACAGAGATTTTCTTGATTATTGATTATATTGTTTAGTACTTTCAGTTTATTACCAGTAGGTGGTAAACAATATAGCATATCCATTGCATTAGATCCGTCACATGTATTGAGATATATTGTGATGTAGTTAAAGGGATCTGCTGGTCTAGAAATATATTTTTACATTGTCTATAGGTATAAGTGTTTAAATGTCAAACTAGAATAAAAATCAATAAAAGCTTTAAAAATGAGCAATTTTTTTTATTTTCTTGCGTTAAACTCTGCCATTTCATCATTTCCGGCGATGTCCCTCAGCTAGGGGTGTTTCTTCAGCTCCTACTTCCTGAATAATCCACACCTCCTCCCCGCCACCCGCTACTCCACCCATTATTGCACCCATCAAAGCTTCACATGAACATTTCTTGCTCCATCTTGCCCACAGTCCCCATGCACCCTGTTACGATCTGGACTGATTCTGTACCTCTGTCGCGCCTTCTGGTATATGAATTTTGTACGTCTTGCATTGGGGATGCAGGTTTCAGGACGATACTCTCCTCTCAGATTCAAGCCCTGGTCTTCACCTGAAGACACCTTGTGTTTAATTGAAATGGGTATATAAAGAGACTACACCCTTAGAAGGGTGCGGTCTCATTCTCTCCCTTACAGATTCACTTCATGGTATGTTCTTGTTGGTTGCAGTCCTGCCTTTAGGATCTCCAGTCTGTGCCTGAGTCTCTAGGAATTCTAGTTGCAGGTTCTTGATTATCAGTACCTTCTTGTTGCCCTTGTGCTTTTGACTTCCTGCTCAGTTTTGTTTATTCTCTGCATATTCTGTCTGTCATTGCTTCTTGGCTTTATTTATGTTTTGCCATTTTGTACCATTGTCTGATTCATATCTGTTTCATGGTAGTATTTGGTTTTATGTATATTCTGCCCTTGTGTTCATTTAGGTTCCCTTATGTGCTTTCAGTTTTCTCCTTCCCTCTAGGTCAGTCCTTTTGTATGCATCTTGTTCCTCATGCCTCCCTGCTGCTTTCTGTATTAGGCTCTCCTATCATTCCCAGCCATACATCTCTTGCATAGTCCCTCTCTGGTTCTCCCCTCTGATCGAGTTTATTCCTTTAATATTAAGCCCCCTCCTGTTATTTGGTTTTGCTATTTTGGTTCTGTCTGTATTCTTGCTTATTGTATATAGCCCTGTACTCTGTATTGTATTGTATTTGGTTTCATGGTTCTATTTCCAGTGTCTGTCTAATGTGCTTTGTGCTGGATCCTTGTTATCATAGATTCTGTCTTGTTTAGGCCTAAGGATACTGATAATAAATATCCTTGTTTTATATAAAATATCTGTATCGTGATTCACTGCGCCGAAGGCTCACATCCACCTGCATTCATGCCAAAACCCCCATCATAACATAATGAGACCGCCAGTTCAAAAGGAGTCTGCAGTGATTCTAGCCATGCTACAAACCCTGAGAGTAGCTAACGAGCTACATAAGTAGCAGCTGGGTCTTTCCAGCACCAATTGGTTTATTGTACAGTGCGCCCACAGAAGGCTCCCATGTTCCAGCCTTTCCAGTCTTCTGTCACGGAACCCCTGTTATCGCTGGCTCAGCAGCTTCCCGTTACCTCCATGTCTGCTGTGCCAGAACAAACAGTTAAAGTAAAGAGTGCTGCCCTGCAGCATGAAAAATCCAAGTGTGTTGTCCAACAGCTTCAAGTCAAGCCCGTGTCTGCTGTGACAAAACCAGCAGTTCAAGTCAAGGGTGCTGCCCTGCAGCATGAAAAATCCAAGAGTGATGTCCTGCAGCTTCAAGTCGAGTCCATGTCTGCGGTGACTAAACCAGCGGTTCAAGTCAAGGGTGCTGCCCTGCAGCATAAACAAGTCAAGTCCACTGCTCAGCAGTGCGTGATCCGGTCCACTGTGCAGCAGTTCGAGGGCCAGCCCACTGTGCAGCGGTTTGAGAGACAGTGTCAAGCCGAGGTCACAGCTCCTCGGTGTGATACCGAGGTGGTTGTCAAGCACTGTGAGACCGAGGTGGTTGCCAAGCACTGTGAGACCGCGGTGGTTGCCAAGCACTGTGAGACCGCGGTGGTTGCCAAGCACTGTGAGACCGCGGTGGTTGCCAAGCACTGTGAGACCGCTGTGGTTGCAAAGCACTGTGAGACCGCGGTGGTTGCCAAGCACTGTGAGACCGCGGTGGTTGCCAAGCACTGAGACCGCGGTGGTTGCCAAGCACTGTGAGACCGCGGTGGTTGCCAAGCACTGTGAGACCGCTGTGGTTGCCAAGCACTGTGAGACCGGAGGTGGATGCCCAATGCTCACCCAAGGTAGTTGCTGCCAAGCCATGTTCACCCGAGGTGGTTGCTGCCAAGCCATGTTCACCCGAGGTGGTTGCTGCCAAGCCATGTTCACCCGAGGTGGTTGCTGCCAAGCCATGTTCACCCGAGGTGGTTGCTGCCAAGCCATGTTCACCCGAGGTGGTTGCTGCCAAGCCATGTTCACCCGAGGTGGTTGCTGCTAAGCCATGTTCACCCGAGGTGGTTGCTGCTAAGTCAAGCCAAGCCACGATCGCTGCCGCAAAAGTTATATCCGCTTCAGAAAGCCCAGCGGTCCAAGATTCAGAGAGCCCAGCGGTCCACGTGTCACAGACCCCAGCCGCTCTAAGGAAGTCACCACAGGTTCGTGTTAAAGACGATGCCTTCAAGTGCCTGTCGTTGCAGAACTGTATTGCCACTGGTGCCATGTTCCTGTCATCACAGAGCCATACAGCCTCAGAGTCTCCGCAGCAAGTCCCAGCCGCTGTGTCTGCCAGGTCTTGTGCCAGGAGGAGACAACGGCAGAGGACTGGTTCCTGAGCCCCAACCTGTTCCTGAGGGTTTTATCAGGATGCCCTCTTGCATTGTGATCCAGGAAAAACACCTGGTTGTTTTCTTGAAAGACCCAGAAGCCAGGCGTGCCCCGGAGGCCCCTGCAACCAACTCAGACTGTGAACGGGACTCTGATTTCTAGAAGACTTTTTGATTGTCATTTGTTGCTTACTTGAGCGTCCGGAGTCCGCTCCTTGACAGGGGGGTGCTGTTACGATCTGTACCTCTGGCGCCCCTCTGGTCTATGAACTTTGTACGTCTTGCATTGGGGATGCAGGTTTCAGGACGATACTCTCCTCTCAGGTTCAAGTCCTGGTCTTCACCTGAAGACACCTTGTGTTTAATTGAAATGGGTATATAAAGAGACTACACCCTTAGGGCAGTATTACAATGTTGGTGCTAACTTAACCTGAGCTGTTGTAAACTGAAAACCTCCATAGGCTAGAATGGCTCTGGGAAGTTTACAACAGCTCTGGTTAAGTTAGCACCAACTATGTAATATGGCCCTTAGAAGGGTGCGGTCTCATTCTCTCCCTTACTAATTCACTTCATGGTATGTTTTAGTTGGTTGCAGTCCTGCCTTTAGGATCTCCAGTCTGTGCCTTAGTCTCTAGAAATTCTAGTTGCAGGTTCTTGATTATCAGTACCTTCTGGTTGCCCTTGTGTCCTATTTTCTTAGGTCTTGTGCTTTGGACTTCCTGCTCAGTTTTGTTTATTCTCTGCATATTCGGTCTGTCATTGCGTCTTGGGTTTATTTATGTTTTGCCATTTTGTACCATTGTCTGATTCATATGTTTCATGGTAGCATTTGGTTTTATGTATATTCTGCCCTTGTGTTCATTTAGGTTCCCTTATGTGCTTTCAGTTTTCTCCTTCCCTCTAGGTCAGTCCTTTTGTATGCATCTTGTTCCTCATGCCTCCCTGCTGCTTTCTGTATTAGGCTCTCCTATCATTCCCAGCCATTCATCTCTTGCGTAGTCCCTCTCTGGTTCTCCCCTCTGATCGAGTTTATTCCTTTAATATTAAGCCCCCTCCTGTTATTTGGTTTTGCTATTTTGGTTCTGTCCGTATTCTTGCTTATTGTATATAGCCCTGTACGCTGTATTGTATTTGGTTTCATGGTTCTATTTCCAGTGTCTGTCTAATGTGCTTTGTGCTGGATCCTTGTTATCATAGATTCTGTCTTGTTTAGGCCTAAGGATACTGATAATAAATAGCCTTGTTTTATATAATATCTGTATCGTGATTCACTGCGCCGAAGGCTCACATCCATCTGCCTTCACGCCAACCCCCCCTCTCCATCGTAACAAACCCCACTACTTCACATACTCAGCTATTACCCTCACCTAGTGTGTCACCCCTCTCCTCTTAGATTGTAGATTGGGCAGGGTCCTCTCTCTCCTACTGTTCTGTGCGTTTAACTTGTATGGACATTTGTTATTCTGCCTCTTCCATTGTACAGCGCTGCGGAACTTGCTAGTGCTTTATAAATACCTATGACTGTATGAACTAACACAAGCAGTACAGCTCAGGACCTCAGACAGGGGAAACTGAGGAACTGGCTATTCGCTATCTGCGCAACTGTGATAGCAAAACACACTCACCCGCTCACCTGTGCTCTTTCATGGTACTCACTGTCTCACTCAAAGTCCCTCACACACGGTCACTCACTCTCACACTCTTTCTTGTGCTGTCTCTTGTACGCGCTCTCTCACTGTAACTTTTCTTGTGCTCTCTCTGCCTTATCTTGCTGTCTTTCTCTCTTTACTGTTTCTTGCTGGGACTCTGCTTTTCTTTGTTGTCCCTCTCTCTGCTGTCTCTTTCTCCCTGTGTGTATGGATTTCTTTCCTTCCCTGTCTCTGCAGTAGCTGGGGGTGAAAGTTCAGCCATACCCTCCCCTCAGCTCACAGTGCAGGAGGAGCAAGTCAGGCGCACATGCTCAGTGCATTTTTTTATGTATACCAAAGTATGCGCACTGATTGGATAGCTTAAAGTGCCTCCTGAGGTGGGCGTGGAAAACGCCAAGAAAAGCAGGTAAATATGAAAAAATATATTTGCTTTTTATGTCTGCTGAATGACACTACGGACTCATTCAAAAGGCATAGCAGGTTTTTAAAAGCACACTAGCAAATCATGCATGTACCTTTTAATAAAGATTATTTTTATACTTGGTGTGCATCCTGCTTCTCGTTGTTACTGTTTGTTAGCTGGCAATAAAGGGTTGGCCAATGTTGGCCCGGTAATTTTTTATATTTTAAAGTGCAACACAATCAGCTTTATTATTTGTTTACAGTCACCATCCAGACACATCCCTTGGTGTTACCATATAATGTCCCATTCCCAGCAGCCTCACCTCTGCAGTCAGCAGCTGGATGATCTTATTGGTCAACTCCAGGATCTTCTCATTGTTTTGGTCATGGATTCCTGAGTGAGGTGGAGGCTCCATATTGAAGCTTTTGCTCCTATAGTATAGTCCTCCTTGTATTTTGTGAGTACTGTTGTCAGTGACCATCTCATGGATCTTCACCACCTTATGATCCTAAACATGAGTGACAGCAATATATCTATGAGTATAAACATACCAAATTCTGAGAGCCTCCTATCTTTTTGTTGAAATAACACTCTCTGCTCTTATTTTCATAGCATGCTGTATCATATGCTGTAACCTTTATTTACATAGGTTACCTTTTGTGATGTGCGTCACTTTGGACTCGAGGTACATGTGCCTAGAAATGTAGTTGGGAGGTGCGGGCCTGATGTTTTATATTGTTTTCCTGCTCTTTCCTTTGTTAAAGTCACTCTGTATATACAATTCTAAAGGCAGGGTGTTTGTGTTTCTTTGTACCTTCTCTCTGTATAGTGTGACCTCTGTATTAGTATGTGCTCTCTCTATTGTGTACATTCTCTCTATAAGAAAGTCCTTTTGTTTACCCTATATTTCTCCCTCCCCCCTCCTTCTCTTAGGAAATCTCACTGTCCATTGTTTGTAGGTCTTGTGCAGTTATCTGATCTTTGTTATCTGTTTGATTGTATGCAATCTTTGAGTTTAGATTCCAATATTGTTGACTGGATTAGGCAGTGGCTGAGTGACAGACAACAGAGGGTTGTGGTAAATGGAGTTTATTCGGCACAAGGTCTTGTTACCAGTGGGGTACCTCAGGGGTCAGTACTTGGACCCATTCTCTTTAATATTTTTATTAGTGATATTGCAGAAGGTATTAATGGAAAAGTATGTCTTTTTGCTGATGACACAAAGATTTGCAACAGGGTTGACATTCCTGGAGGGATCAGCCAAATGACAAATGATTTAGGTAAACTAAAAAAATGGTCGGAGTTGTGGCAATTGAGTTTTAATGTGGATAAGTGCAAGATAATGCACCTGGGACGTAAAAACCCAAGGGCTGAATATAGAATATTTGATACAGTCCTAACTCAACATCTGAGGAAAGGGATTTAGGGGTCATTATTTCAGAGGATCTAAGGGTAAGTAGTCAATGTAATAGAGCAGCAGGAAATGCTAGCAGAATGCTTGGTTGTGTAGGGAGAGGTATTAGCAGTAGGAAAAGGGAAGTGCTCATGCCACTGTACGGAGCACTGGTGAGACCTCACTTGGAGTACTGTGTGCAGTACTGGAGACCGTATCTCCAGAAGGATATAGACATCTTAGAGAGAGTTCAGAGAAGGGCTACTAAAATGGTGTACGGCTTGAAGGAGAAAAGTTACCAGGAAAGGCTTAATGATCTTAACATGTACAGCTTGGAAAAAAGATGAGACAGAGGAGATATGATAGAAACATTTAAATACGTAAAGGGAATCCACAAGGTAGAGGAAGGGAGTAGATTTAAAAGGAAACAAAATAGCAAAACAAGAGGACATAGTCTTAGATTAGAGGGGCAAAGGTTTAAAAGTAACATCAGGAAGCATTATTTTACTGAGAGGGTGTTGGATACATGGAACAGTCTTCCAGTAGAAGTGGTAGAGGCCAAAACAGTAATTGAATTTAAGCAAGCATGGGATAGGCATAAGGCTATCCTAAACAAAAGATAAATCCAGGTAAAGTATCCATGTAATTGGGCAGACTAGATGGGCCGAAAGGTTCTTATCTGCCGACATTTTTCTATGTTTCTATGTTTCTAAAATGTATTGGTCCTTGACTGTATCTGTCCTCTCTGTGAATAAATAGTCAGTTCTATTCTGACCAAGCTTGAAGTAACGACTCATGTTTTGGGGTACCAGGAATCTTCTGCCTGCTGTGCCAAGGAAAGGCTCCAGGTCTACAGCTTCGGCTTATTTCTGGGGGTGCTAGCCAGGCTCTCTACATGCACTAGGCCTTAAGCTGCGGCTAAGGTACTAGAGAAAGGTGTGAGAGTCACAAAGAGTACCTGGGTGTCCATGCGAGGAAACGACATTTGACAGATGTGCCCCTGTCCAGGCACTGAGATCTGTTACACCTTTAACTGTCCTGTCGCAGGAAAAACAAGTTTTGCCCATTTGACAGGGCATCTCTCCCTTTATATAGGTCAGCGTTTTAATTCAGAGTCCCTCTCTACTGCAAGAAAGCACTTTAAGGGGGAAGGGGCTGCTGTGAGCATGAGAGCCATCCTACAGGACGGTTCCTTCAGATGGAGACAAAGTAATTTCCTTATTTCTGTTGTGTGGTCTTCATGCCTCAAAGAGAGTAAAGGGCAGAGACATAGTGCAACCAATTATTATACCAATAAAATTGAGAAAAGGAACACAAATCACGTTTTTAAGTGTCACAAATCAGACACCAGATATAATTCTGCTGGCTGTAGTTACAAGGGGTGCCGGATCCGCTCTCAGCAGTCTGCAGCGTCCTTCCTTATAAAATTACACCAGGACTATGGATTAAAAGATAGAATGTAGCTGAGATGCGTTTCGCGATCAAAAATTGCTTCCTCAGTCAGCATATATACTTAAAAGTAATGTGGTATGATGACCGATATGTTTAAAGAGAAGTGCTAACCCTGTTGATGGTGATAAGGAATTTTTGCAAAAGAATCCCGTGCACAATATTTTGCAAAAATTCGTTATCACCATCAACAGGGTTTAGCACATTCTCTTTAAACATATCGGTCACCATCACCAAGCAATGGCCAATCACTCACTCATAATCATGTATGGATTAATGTGAAGTCCATTAATGAAGAACAAAACACAGCATTTTCGCCTCTATCCCTATCACTAAACCATGTCTCCTATTGTATGGAAAATACATTACGAATGCTGGTGAAACGCACGTCGAGGCTGAGTGACGTCACGCACATGCGCGCTACCAACCACCAACGCAGAACAGGATTCACTTTCGGATTGATGAGGTGGACAGATTACAACGGGAAAAGATTAAAAGGCACCACAGGATTTTTAAGTATATATGCTGATTGAGGAAGCGATTTTGATCGCGAAACACTGTAGGATGGCTCTCATGCTCATAGTGGCCAGTCCCCATGTGGCCACCGTGAGCATGAGAGCCACGCTACAGGACAGCCTTCCACTCAGTCAGTATGCTGCTCTGCCCATTAGTCACGACCATGCTGCAGGTCTGGGATCTTTAATCCAAATATTTGCCTTTTTCTAGTTATATAGGAAAGTGAAAATTCGCCGATCTCTGTTTTGCCCATAATAGCAGCACAATAAGATGAAGCTCCAGGGTTGTTTTTTATACATACTTTATAAGATTTTGCTTCACAAAGTGAACAGCAGAGTAAAATAAGGGAAGTAAAATAAGGTTCAGCTCAAGGTGCCAGCTGGGTGGAGTAGAGGTAACATCACTGCTCTGCGTGGAGAGAGCCTGTGGAGACCTGTGTGACGGGACGGCCGCCACTACGCTGTAGCGCAGTACAACAGTTCAAGTGTTTGTGTTTTATTAAAAGTTCGTTAGCCCTTATTTTTATAAGTACCTCAATGTGATTTTCCCTGTTGTTCCCCTGTTCCCCTCTCATTCAGAGCCATGGAAAGTTCAGAGGAGCTGGCACCCACCAGGGGGGCCCCAGGTGAACAAAGGGAAATTGGGCCATGGCTCCAGGCAGTGGCAGAAATCACCCCGGGAGGGCTGAGGGCGGACCAGGGGAGAACAATGTCTTTTTTCCCCATAAATAAGCCTGTGTTCTCCATGAAAAATAAATCACTCGTTTGAACCTTTACTCCTGCCTCGGCTAGTAATTGGGGATAACAGGGCTTTGGGAACTGGGACGCTTCAAGGACCTCTCTACAGCGCTGCAACCTCGGGGTATCCTACAAGCACAAGCGGCACCTCGCTACCACACTACCGACCTCCAGGTGTACTCGGCGCTGACAGCGGATCTACTCACCCCGAGTAGCGGGATCCGTCACAACATGGGTTTGATCCCGGCATGAGCACCTCTCCAGTAAGTGTCCTTGGGCAAGACACCTAACGGTACATACTCGCCACCCAGGACATACTTGAAAACAAGAGAAATCTCAATGTATCCTTCCTGTTAAAAATCCTTTCTAAAAAAAAAATATATATATATCACGAGTAGGGATGCACCGATACCGATACTAGTATCGGGGCCGATATTGCAGTTTGCACGAGTACTTGTTACTCGTGCAAACGGCCCGATACATCCCGCAAGCGGCGCTGGGCCGGCTTGCCGGTATCCGCGGGGCTGGGGAAGCTGGCCGCGTGCATGAAAAGCACGCGGCCAGCGTTCCCCTCCGGCGCGCCGCGATACTCACCCTTCCTGAAGGTCCGGTCGCTGGGCAGTGATGCGTTCCCGCGGCCACTGGGCGCTCCTGTGACGCGGCCTCTCGGCTGGAGGCCGCGTCACAGATGCGCCCGGCGGCCACGTGATCGCATCACTGCCCAGCGACCGGATCTTCAGGATGCGGGAGTATCGCGGCGAGCCGGAGGGGAACGCTGGCCGCGTGCTTTACATGCACACGGCCAGCTTCCCCAGCGTTCGAGCTGGGGGAAAATCGATGAGAGCTGCGGGCAAATCGATAAGACCTGGGGGCCATATCCATCAGAGCTGGGGGCCATATCCATCAGAGCTGGGGGACATATCCATCAGAGCTGGGGGACATATCCATCAGAGCTGGGGGACATATCCATCAGAGCTGGGGACATATCCATCAGAGCTGGGGGACATATCCATCAGAGCTGGGGACATATCCATCAGAGCTGGGGGACATATCCATCAGAGCTGGGGGACATATCCATCAGAGCTGGGGGACATATCCATCAGAGCTGGGGGACATATCCATCAGAGCTGGGGGACATATCCATCAGAGCTGGGGGACATATCCATCAGAGCTGGGGGACATATCCATCAGAGCTGGGGGACATATCCATCAGAGCTGGGGGACATATCCATCAGAGCTGGGGGCAAATCCATGTGAGCTGGGGGCAAATCCATGTGAGCTGGGGGCAAATCCATGAGACCTGGGGGCAAATCCATGAGACCTGGGGGCCAATCCATGAGACCTGGGGGCAAATCCATGAGACCTGGGGGCAAATCCATGTGAGCTGCGGTCAATCTCATATAAATTTTTATATGAGGTCTGTCCCTATTGGAAAGCGTCACATGACATTAAATAAAAGTATCGGTACTCGGTATAGGTGAGTACTTTTAAAAAGTATCGGTACTCGTACTCGGTCTTAAAAAAGTGGTATCGGTGCATCCCTAATCACGAGTAATGTAACATAATACCCTGATCTGCCACAGCATTATAACAAAGGCGTCTGTCAAGTAGTGCAATATATCAAGCAACAAGTGAACAGCCAGTTCTTGAATTTCATGTGTTGGAAGTAGAAAAAAATGGTAAAGGGAAAAGATCAGAGTGATTTGACAAGGGACAAATAGTAATGGCTAGAGGACTGGGTCATAGCATTTTCAAAATGACAAGTCTTGTGGTGTGTCCCTGGTTTGTAGTGCTTAGTACCTAGAAAAAGTAGTGCAAGAAAAAGACTACTGAAATCAGGGTCAGGGGCGCCTGAGGCTCATTGATGCTCATGGGGAGTGAAGACTAGCCTATCTGGTCACACAAGAAGAGCTACTATTGCTGAAAAACGTAATGCTGGCCATGATAGGAAATTAGGTGACCTTTTTAAGCAGGAAAATGCCCCCGCGACACACTGCAAATATTGATCAAGAATGGTTTGAGGAACATGACAAAGATTTCAAGATGTTGCTTGACCTTCAAATTCCCCAGATCCCGATCCGACTGAGCATCTGTGGGATGTGCTGGATTAACAGATCCGATCCATGGAGGCCCCACCTCACAATTTGTAGGACGTAAAGTATCTGCAGCTAATCTGTTGGTGCCAGATACCACAGGACATGTTCAGAGGTTTTGTGGACACTGTGCATCAGAGCTCTTTTGGCAGCACGAGAGGGATCTACACAATATTAGGCAGGTGGTGTTAATGTTGTGGCTTTAATATGCAGTATGTGTTAAAAGAAAATAAATAAGCACGAATATGTAGAAGTGATTGATCACATATTACTGACTGTTTGATTCTCATGATCTAAGGTTAATCCCATTTTAGTGTAGTGTCTGTGAGAAGTCAGTGACCCTGGGATGACCTGGGGATATTTATGTATTAACAATTGACAACAAGTAACAATAGGGGGTAAGATGCAAGAAAGCAGATGGTTGTAACATTTATCTGATTGCAAGACAATTTAGAAACATAGAAAAATGTTGGCAGATAAGAACCTTTCGGCCCATCTAGTCTGCCCAATTACATGGATACTTTACCTGGATTTATCTTTTTGTTTAGGATAGCCTTATGCCTATCCCATGCCTGCTTAAATTCAATTACTGTTTTGGCCTCTACCACTTGTACTGGAAGGCTGTTCCATGTATCCACCACCCTCTCAGTAAAATAATGCTTCCTGATGTTACTTTTAAACCTTTGCCCCTCTAATCTAAGACTATGTCCTCTTGTTTTGCTATTTTGTTTCCTTTTAAATATACTCCCTTCCTCTACCTTGTGGATTCCCTTTACGTATTTAAATGTTTCTATCATATCTCTTCTGTCTCGTCTTTTTTCCAAGCTATACATGTTAAGATCATTAAGCCTTTCCTGGTAACTTTTCTCCTTCAAGCCGTACACCATTTTAGTAGCCCTTCTCTAAACTCTCTAAGATGTCTATATCCTTCTGGAGATACGGTCTCCAGTACTGCACACAGTACTCCAAGTTAGGTCTCACCAGTGCTCTGTACAGTGACATGAGCACTTCCCTTTTCCTACTGCTAATACCTCTCCCTGCTGCTCTATTACACTGACTACTTACCCTTAGATCCTCTGCAATAATAACCCCTAAATCCCTTTCCTCAGATGTTGAGGTTAGGACTGTATCAAATATTCTATATTCAGCACTTGGGTTTTTATGCCCCAGGTGCATTATCTTGCACTTACCCACATTAAAACTCAATTGCCACAGCTCCGACCATTTTTTTAGTTTACCTAAATCATTTGTCATTTGGCTGATCCCTCCAGGAACGTCAACCCTGTTGCAAATCTTTGTGTCATCAGCAAAAAGACATACTTTTCCATTAATACCTTCTGCAATATCACTAATAAAAATATTAAAGAGAATGGGTCCAAGTACTGACCCCTGAGGTACCCCACTGGTAACAAGACCTTGCGCCGAATAATCTCCATTTACCACAACCCTCTGTAGCCTTTATAGTTTCCCTAGCTGTAATAATTGGTAATATATCTAAAGACAGCAGAATTTGATACAAACATGCGGGAGAATTCTCATGGTCACACCCTGGGAACATCTGGCCAGCGTTTTCTCATGCTGTAACAATGAGTGTCTCTTATGTGATTGGAATTGTATAAAAGGACACAGTGGTCATGGGGAGAAGAGAAGGAAGGCTCCTACCTGAGAACAGAGCTCCTTCTCAGGGCAGAATTGAAATGGGACTTCTCTCCTTTTATCCAGTACGATGGAGCAATTTTCAGTAAAATATTGATATACTATTTAGCTTTTGTATTAGTATTTAATTGATAAGCTAACTATTTAGCTTTTGATATTATTTTGTACTAACACTTGATATACTAATTGCTATCAGCTTACATTGATCAGGCATTTATTCCACTAATATCAGTGTCTTGTATTTTATCTACTAACAAATTTGAGCCAGGGTTATTTTGTTGTCATTTGCCATTGTTTAATGTCATCTATGTGTGTCTTATTACTCTCAGCATTTGCATTGACTGTAAAATTTCAATGTTCTTGAACCCAGGACATACTTGAAAACAAGAGCAATCTTAATGTATCCTTCCTGGTAAAATACTTTGCAAATAAATAAATAAATAAAATTGCAGCTCAATGGGTTAATTGACTTCCTTAATTAATGAACTATTTTGTACCTAGGTTATTTTTAGCCAATGCTTTAATGTCATCTACGTGTGTCATTAAGTGATGAACTACAGTGATGTTCTTTAATTAATATGTGTAATGTTCCTGATTGTCACATGTGATCTTCCTTCAGTAATTTGTTGATGGCTACTTGTTTTGATTACCATGATGTTTCAGGTTGATGCGTTAATTAATTAACACATTTGCATTGATTGGGTAACTGATCAATTGATTTTGATCTACTTGTGTGTTGGTTTCAGAGATAAACTGGTTTCAAGAATGTCCTTGAGGTTTTTCTTATGTATTTGCCTAATATTTAATTGAATATATATATATATAATATATATATATATATAGTTCTTATTAACTGTTTAATAACGTTTTCCCCTTTACTTCCCCCAATCGGTCTCATGTCCTGTTGATTAAATAGTATATTAATTGCAATACAACATACAAAATATAGAAAATTCAGAGCACACCATTACAATTTAGGCAAAATGTAATAAAACACGTAACTCGTTGGAAGAAATCTGACTTTGCATACCTCCAAGCCTCCTTGCAGGTTCTCATTAAAACCTCGATCTGCCGGGAACCCCAGTGGGATGCATGTCACAAGTAAGTATGTCGCAAAAGAGCAGACATTAGGTTGGCATAGAGTAGGACCTGCTGACAATGGGGTACATTGGCGCTGTGACAGGCTTATGCAATATGTGATCACATCTTGTAACTAGCAGGGCTATTCAGAAAGAGGTGGAAACCTTGAGAATGACTGGAGAAATGAAAATTCAAGGACAAAATAGTCAAACCAGAAAAATTCTCCCATTTATCTCACTTTCAAAATTGGCTATTTGGTCTATATTGTTCATTCTCCTGACAATTCAAGGTTTTCACCTCTCTCTCAATAGCCCTATATATCTCTATCATTTGTTTTACCTAATTAGGAGTTTTTATTATTTTTCCTCATATTGTAATGGCGTGCTCTGAGTTCTCTATTTTATGCCAACCGGCCACTCAGAAGCACCCTTAAAACCATGTTAGGTGAGTGCAACCATTCCGGTTTTGTTCAATGTTGTGGCTGATTATGGTAGCTCAATGTACAGTCTCCATAAATAAGAACCACGTGCAGGAGGAGGTGAAAAAAATAAATAATACGGGGTGGCTTCCATTGAAAGTGGCATACCTGTCCCTCAACCAAATCCTTTGGAGGGAACAGAAGTCAGTGAAAGTGGCCACAAGCCAAGCAGAGCCATGTTGGTTGCCAGCATGGCGCAACCAAGACATCTCCAGGTTAATTAAATATCATCAGTAATATGTGTATTTCATAGAATCTCTTACCTCTCCAGTCAGCAGAAAGATGATCTCCAGAGTTAGATCCAGGATCCTCTGGCTCAGCGGATCCTTGGTGCTGTCTTTATTCATTGTCACAGTTTACCTGGATCCCCAGTTCTTGTGAAAGGGAATGTTTAGCAGAAGCACAGTATTCCTGAAACTGGAGATATATAATATAAGTGTCAGAGGTAGCCCAGTATTCTCTGAAGCAGAAATGAAGCCCAGAGCAGCATCGACACACTCCTTCCACCTATATTAAGGGACACTTGACGCACTCTGACCACTTTAGCTATTCAATTGGCCAGACTGCATGGAGTGCCCCATTCTCTGCTCCTCCAATCCGGTTTCACTGGTACAGCTGTGTGACATGGAGGGCTTCCGCAGTCTACACAGCTGTCACTTGGCAGACAGGATTTTGAATATTTGTTCATGAAGACAACAGCAGCAGGATGGTGGTGCGTGTACAGCTCTGAGCAAAAGACAGATACACCATTTGCTCCTCATACGTATGTAATTTGCTAAAGAACTCCAAGGACGTCTGCATTTGGAAGCCCTGGAGAAGAAGATAAGAGGAGCCCATTGGCACTGGACAAAATTAGATTGAAAAAAAGACTGGTAGCCAAGGAAGAAGGCTTTGCGAGTCTTGAACTCGTCTGATGGCTGTCTACTATAACCCCAGGAAAAAAAAGTCAGTTGCAATTAATATGGGTCTACCAGTCGGTATGGATAACTTCCAACTCCAGGATACATCAAAGAAAATAGTGACCGACTCCAATAGTGTTTTTTAGAAAGATCTTTTATTCCTCACTGTGGAATAAATGATCCTTCTAAAAACCACTATTGGAGTCGGTCATTATTTTCTTTGATACTATAACCCCAGGACATACTTAACGAGGAGAAATTTCAATGTATCCTTCCTGGTAACATACTTAACAAATAAATAACCAGAACATCGGCTGCGGATTTCTGATTTAGTAACACCATCCAGGTCCAGAGACTAGGAGCTACCATTTGAGACTGCTTGTAGATGCACACGATCACTATAAAGTTCAGGTTCTGGGGTGGAACCAGGAAGAGGGGATATGGCCCAAATGCAGTAGCTACAGAGGAGTGGGTGGAGGAGGATAAACAGATTGACCAGATTCTTGAGAAGTAGCTGCAGACTGGGTGAACACTGGTGGAACACGGTGGGAATTTGGTAGAGACACGGAGGGATAGAACAGGAGCAGGATATAAGGATCACAGGAGGCTTAGGATTCCAGCCCGCTCCTTTAAAAAGGGAACGCACCGGTGGGGTTGTGTCCGGATCTTGAGGAGAGCAGCCGCTGTCCTGCTGAGCTCCGTGCCGCACACAGTGATATTGGGCACCTGCGGCCGTATATATTGCCTGAAATTGGCACACTCTCCTTGGGGCATTTGTCTGGAACTCCACGACCCAATTGATTCACCCTGCTGCTGTGGGAGTGGAGCGACGATTTGAACTCTCGTTCGTTCCGACTGGCTGAGGCGGCAGCCATCTTGCGGCCTGTGCTGGGGTTCCTAGGGCCTGATTCTTTACCAGGTGTAGCATCCTTACCAGTATGGGGAAGAAATCAAGGAAATCTGGCGAGACGGAGGGACCTCGCCTCCTGAATATCAGGGTCTCACTGGCCGTTGGGCGCAAAGGAGGGACGCAGAACTGCTGTTGTTGGGCCTCAGCCTACTCTGAATACTCTGACGACGCGTCCAGCCCCCGTTGATGGGGTAGAGTGCCGGAGCTGCAGAGGCGCAGTCTCCGCCGCTCACTGCTGCTGACCTCCAAAAGGTCATGGAAGACTTTCGGGATTTGTGGCGCAGCGTCCTGAACGAGATACACTCTGCTGTGGAGACCATGCAGAACCGGGTTGCTGAGGTCCATTCCCAGGAGACAGTGGCGGCGCTGGTCACCACGGATGCTACAGTCAAGGATCTCAAGATGCAAGCTACCCACATCAGTTCTGCGGTCCTGGCCTTGGAGATTCGGCACCGGAAAATCTGCTTACGGGGGATCCGGAAGGATGTCCGTGACAAGGGGCTCCTCACTTACTGGGCCGCTTGTTGACTCACCTTCTATCAAATACTGTTCCCTTCCTGGCCTCCCCTATTGTTTCAGCAGTGTGGGTTCAGAAGACTGCCACTGCAGAGGCCCCCCCGTGATGTTATATTGACCACCAGAGATGTGCTTACCCAGTCAGCGGCTAGCCCCACTTTTAAGGTCAACTTCGTCTCTGCTTGTGTCACCTTTTATCGAGCGTTACCATTTCTGGCGTTGGCTGCACGGCAACCTTTCCACGATGTCACAGCTCTGCTACGGGACCGTCAGGTTTGCTACTGCTGGGGCACCTCAGGCTCTCTTGTTGTTACCTGGGAGGGGAAGGCCTACTCGGCGGCAATCCCAGAGGAGGTGCAGGCTGTTTTGACTGCCTTACGGCTCTTGGCAGCTCCACATGGTCCCCCAAATCTGTCGGAGCCTGTATGAATGACCCCCACACACATTTGTTTTTGCTTGTGATTGCTGGGACTGTTCGCCCCAATTTTTATGAGGTTCACCATCGGGTGGGCCATGTTGCCCCTTTTTGTCTGTGATTTCCTTCCCCACCCACTGTTTTCTTTTGTTTTCTTTGACGGTCTGTGCAAAGATTCAAAAATAAAGAATTAAAAAAAAAAAAAAGGGGGAACACACCATTTTAAATTGCAGAGAAGAATCCATGTGATGCATTGAATGTGGGGGCTACTGGCAGTTGACCCTGAAGTCTCCACTGCCAGAGGGTCACACTGAAGCATGCAAGTGTGCTGGCGATTATACCCCCACATATGCACCTGTTCTAGTTATAACCGGCATACCTTTGCTACTTCCGCTGTGCTGGCATATCTGTATTATGCCTGAATATTTTTTCTGTTGTTTATCTACCTCATTTTTGTAATCTGGATGCTTTCCTGCACTGATGTGGGGATCCTAATAACCTCTCAGGTGTGAGGCTCTCGTCCTCCCCATTTTATTTGCGAATACCTGTACACATACCTGCTGCTCTGAGGTTTCTGCGTAACAAAAGTCTGAAAAACAGAGATATACCGGATGCTGACTTTCCTCTTCCCATCTTCCATATTAACCCATCATGGATAAATATCATCAACACACACCTAAAATGCCAAGATTTGGTAAAATGAAACCCAAACAGACACCAACAGATAACCAGAAAGAAAGGACATAACTTAAGGTCTGGTACGTCCTCTGAAGAGGAAACCCCTCTCTCCACATAAATCAATCCATGGTCCAGCAGACATTGTCTATGATTCAAAAGGGGTTTCCAGCAGGCCTTGCTAAAATTTGGAAAAACATGTCTGAGATGGGGACACATGGCGCATCTCAAACAACGGCTGGATGACGTTGCCGATTTACTTACTACTGGTCACACAGAACTGAAGAAACGTGTGGAGCCTTTAAAAAGACTGGAAAAACGCAAGGAATATTTGGAGATCAGATCTCATCGTAATAATGTCAGTCCATAAGGCATCCCAGAATCCTACGGTCACTCTCTCACTACTGTGCTATATATTATTTGCTTGATTCTTCCTATCGAACCAAACTCGTCTATACGGCTAGATCGAGCTCACCGAGCTTTAACAAGATGCAGAGATTCTGACTGACCTCGGGATGTTATTGTGGGGTTTGGGTCAAAATCCCTAAAACCAGGTTCCCTAATGCCAAAATCCTGACGGCCAACTTCCATACAGGACAAGTGCTGGACATATTAAGTTCCCTACATAGAAAACTCCCTGACGGCCAACTTCCAGTCACCCGAAATCCCAGCGGCTGACCCTACTCCCTAACCCCCCTAAACCTAGCCCTAACCCCCTAAACCTAGCCCTAACCACCTAAGCCTAGCCCTAACCACCTAAGCCTAGCCCTAACCACCTAAGCCTAGCCCTAACCACCTAGACCAGTGGTCAGCAACCTTGGCTCCCTGATGTTTTGGGAACTACATTTCCCATGTGGCCACATGGGAAATGTAGTTCCCAAAACATCAGGGAGCCAAGGGTGCTGAACCCTGCCCTAAACCTAGCCCTAACCCTTTTAAACCTAGCCCTAACCCCCCTAGCACTAACCCCCATAGCCCTAACCCCCCTAAACCTAGCCCTAATCCCTCTAAACCTAGCCCTAACCTCAACCCCCCTAAACCTAGCCCTAACCTCAACCCCCCTAAACCTAGCCCTAACCTCAACCCCCCCTAAACCTAGCCCTAACCTCAACCCCCCTAAACCTAGCCCTAACCTCAACCCCCCTAAACCTAGCCCTAACCTCAACCCCCTAAACCTAGCCCTAACCTCAACCCCCTAAACCTAGCCCTAACCTCAACCCCCTAAACCTAGCCCTAACCTCAACCCCCCTAAACCTAGCCCTAACCTCAACCCCCTAAACCTAGCCCTAACCTCAACCCCCCTAAACCTAGCCCAACCTCAACCCCCCTAAACCTAGCCCTAACCTCAACCCCCCTAAACCTAGCCCTAACCTCAACCCCCCTAAACCTAGCCCTAACCTCAACCCCCTAACCTAGCCCTAACCTCAACCCCCTAAACCTAGCCCTAACCTCAACCCCCCTAAACCTAGCCCTAACCTCAACCCCCCTAAACCTAGCCCTAACCTCAACCCCCTAAACCTAGCCCTAACCCCAACACCCCTAAACCTAGCCCTAACCCCAACCCCCTAAACCTAGCCCTAACCCCAACCCCCTAAACCTAGCCCTAACCCCAACCCCCCTAAACCTAGCCCTAACCCCAACCCCCTAAACCTAGCCCTAACCCCCTAAACCTAGCCCTAACCCCAACCCCCTAAACCTAGCCCTAACCCCCTAAACCTAGCCCTAGCCCAAACCCCTCTAAACCTAGCCATAACCATAACCCCTAAGCCTAACTCCCTAAGGGTTGGGAGTTAGTATTAGGGTGAGTTGCTGCGATTTTGAATGTCTGGAAGTTGGCCGTGTAGGGAAGTTGGAATGTCCGGCACTTCTGTCTGGAAGTTGGCTGTCGGGATGTTGGCATTAGGGAACCTGGTTGTAGGGATTTTGTCCGGCACCCATTATTGTGCATTTTCACTACTTCCAGAATAAAGCAAACTGCCTCAGGGCAGCATTACGATATTAGAGTCACGTCATTAATATCTATCCAGATCCATCTCCTGCAATGCTGGTGAAGCAGAGAAACCAAAGACTCGCAAAAATGTTTGAGTTAATGGAATCCTATATTTAGAAATTGTGTTCAAACGGATACATGGTAACGCTTAGCCAAATGCAGTGAAAAACCAAGATAAAGAATAATTATCTATACAACATATACCGTGTTATGTATAGATTTGTTTCAGTTCATTACATTGTGAATTAACATAAATGACACTTCAGCATAGAATTCAAGGTTTAGCTAAAATGCAGAATATACAGATTTTCTGTGCAGTGTTTGCTTAACCACATTTTATTTATTTATAAAGTATTTTACCAGGAAGGATACATTGAGATTTCTCTTGTCTTCAAGTATGTCCTGGGTTCAAGTGCATTGTATTTCTGTACAAAAATGCAAGATATTAAAAACAATGCCAAGTACGTCATAAACGGTGGTATATCCCTTCTACACTGTGACATAAACCGTCTCACAGAATGAATACAATGGAGTCAGCGCTTCCTTCAATGTAGGTCTTAGGGGTTTTTCCTCGTTGGAGTGGGATTGTGGGCCTTGGGGATTGTAGTCCTTCCAGAGTCGGTTATCCAGTATCCTCAAAAAGAGACTGGAAGATCAACTGGAAGATTTGAAGAACAGAGCACACCGTAATAATGTCAGATCACGAGGCATGCCAGAATCCTACTCTCACTCCTTCACTACTGTGCTGAGTATTATTTGCTTTATTTTACCTAATGTCCTAATCTTAGATTTTCGCTGTAGATTGTAGATTATGGGGCAGCCGCTGAGTCCAGTAGCCTGCCCCGTAGCGGCCACTAGGGTCCAGGAGGCTTGGGACAGCTCTAAAGCACCGTCCCAAGCATTCCCTCCATGGGGGCTTCTGCTGCTGGGTCACATGCCTGGCAGAATATCGCCTCTCGTGAGATACTGCAGGTTGGCGGAGTAATTGCAGAGGGAGACTGGCGAGTTTTTTCCCCCCATTCTCACTCTGCTCCCGGCGGATCATGCCACCGTTCTCGCCGTGGTATGAGGCGGGAGGTTTCAGCTAGGGATGCATTAATACCATATTTTTAAGACCGAGTACAGGTACCGATACTTTTTAAAAGTACTCACCGATACTGAATACCAATACTTTTAAAGTCATGTGATGCTTTCCAATAAAGAATTTAGGATTTTGCTGAAAGCCTGTCCTGTTTAAGGTAATTTTGCAATGTATGGCCAGAAACCCCATTTACCCACTGCCTGCACACACCCTAACCACACACACACACCAGATATACATTCATATATACATACACACTGGTCTGGTCTATACCCCACAGGCATCAGATACATGTATACCCAACAGACACCAGCCCACAGTGTGTGCCCTCAAGGGTGTGTGTGCGTATGTGTAATATATATACACATATACAAACACACTGGCACATTGCAGCCCTCAGTGTGTGTGTGTATGTATGTGTAATATACACTGCTCAACAAAATAAAGGGAACACAAAAATAAGACATCCTAGATCTGAATGAAGGAAATATTATTATTAAATACTGTGGTCATTACATAGTTGAATGTGCGGACAACAAAATCACACAAACCTTATCAATGCAAATCAAATTGAGCAACCCATGGAAGTCTGGATTTGGCGTTACATGCAAAATTAAAGTGGAAAACAACACTACATTCTGATCCAACTTTGATGTAATGTCCTTCAAACAAGTCAAAATGAGGCTCAGTAGTGTGTGTGGCCTCCACGTGCCTCTATGACCTCCCTACAACGCCTGGGCATGCTCCCGATGAGGTGGCGGATGGTCTGAGGGATCTCCTCCCACACCTGGACTAAAGCATCCCCCAACTCCTGGACAGTCTGTGGTGCAACGTGGCGTTGATGGATGGAGTGAGACATGATGTCCCGGATGTGCTCAATTGGATTCAGGTCTGGGGAACGGGCGGGCCAGTCCATAGCATCAATGCCTTTGTCTTGCAGGAACTGCTGACACACTCCAGCCACGAGGTCTAGCATTGTCTTGCATTAGGAGGAACTCAGGGCCAACCGCACCAGCATATGGTCTCACAAGGAGTCTGAGGATCTCATCTTGGTACCTAATAGCAGTCAGGCTACCTCTGGCGAGCACATGGAAGGCTGTGCGGCCCCTTAAAGAAATGTCACCCCACACCATTACTGACCCACTGCCAAACCGGTCATGCTGGTGGATGTTGCAGGCAGCAGACCGTTCTCCGCGGCTACTCCAGACCCTGTCACATGTGCTCAGTGTGAACCTGCTTTCATCTGTGAAGAGCACAGGGCGCCAGTGGCGAAGCTGCCAATCTTGGTGTTCTCTGGCAAATGCCAAACATCCTGCACGGTGTTGGGCTGTAAGCACAAGCCCCACCTGTGGACGTCGGGCCCTCATACCAGCCTCATGGAGTCTGTTTCTGACCGTTTGAGCAGCCACATGCACATTTGTGGCCCGCTGGAGGTCATTTTGCAGGGCTCAGGCAGTGCTCCTCCTGTCCCTCCTTGCACAAAGGCGGAGGTAGTGGTCCTGCTGCTCGGTTGTTGCCCTCCTACGGCCTCCTCCACGTCTCCTGATGTACTGGCCTGTCACCTGGTAGCACCTCCATGCTACCTACAGAGCAAACCTTCTTGCCACAGCTCGCATTGATGTGCCATCTTGGATGAGCTACACTACCTGAGCCACTTGTGTGGGTTGTAGACTCCGTCTCATATAGGAAAAAAAATGGAAGGAAAAAATGGAACATGCAGTAAAATACAACCTTTAGATGGTCAATATCTCTGGATTGAAAGCCAGAACTTCATGAAAATACACAGTGGCTAAAAATGAAATAAAAACATACAAAAAAATCATAGCATAACACCGTATAGTATTTAATTAAAATAAAAAAAACAGCAAAGGAGCCACTAACAAAATTAGTGGCACACAATAGATAAAAGTGTGCACAACAGCATGTTAAAACAATTCGTCCGAATAGTCACCACAACCGGGAAGCGTTGTCCTCAGGATGTAAACTTCAGCGGAGGAACCTGGCCAAGGTGAACTCCGTGTTTAAAGGTCCAGCTATCAGGTAGAACCAAAGTCTCACGAACCAGCAGGTCAAACGACCGGAAAACTTGGACCCATCCAGGGAGGACAGTAAACGGCCCGGCGGGCGGATGAAGGCAGACAAGTCAGCTCGACGCGTTTCGTCCCTTTGACTTTTTCATGAATAAGTCAAAGGGACGAAACACGTCGAGCTGACTTGTTTGCCTTCATCTTTTTATTTTAATTAAATACAAAAAATCATAGCATAACACTGTATAGTATGTTTTTATTTCATTTTTAGCCACTGTGTATTTTCATGAAGTTCTGGCTTTCAATCCAGAGATATTGACCATCTAAAAGGTTGTATTTTACTGCATGTTCCATTTTTTCCTATATTTGTTAGAGTAGCACGTTGGGGTGGAGAGTGCTGTGAACTGCAGTTTTCCAATCTTTGGGTTATACACTTGCACTCTTTTGTTATTGTTGTAGACTCCGTCTCATGCTACCACTAGAGTGACAGCACAACCAGCATTGAAAAGTGACCAAACCATCAGCCAGAAAGCATAGGACCTGAGAAGTGGTCTGTGGTCACCACCTGCAGAACCACTCCTTTATTGGGGATGTCTTGCTACCTGCCTATGCTTTCCACCTGTTGTCTATTCCATTTGCACAACAGCATGTGGACTTGACTGTCAATCAGTGTTGCTACTTAAGTGGACAGTTTGATTTCACAGACGTGTGATTGCGTTGGAGTTACATTGTGTTGTTTAAGTGGTCCCTTTATTTTTTTGAGCACTGTATATACACATACACAGACACAGACCCCAGACCAGACCAGACATGGGGCGGCTGTCCGAATGCTCTATCGGCATTCGGACAGGCTCCTGCAGCTCACCGCATTTATAGTTACCTTCCACGAGCACCCCCGGTAAAAGTCTTCGTGCGGCCACTCGTTGGAAAGCCCCCAGCCGTGATCTCGCAGGAGTTCGCGAGATCGAGGCTGGGGGCTTTCCAACGAGCGGATGCGCTAAGACTTTGCTGGCGGCGCTCGTGGAAGGTAACTATAAACGTGGTGAGCTGCAGGAGCCTGTCCGAATGCCGATAGAGCATTTCGGACAGCCGCCCCAGCCCCTCGGATGCCAGCAAGCCAGCTCAATGCTGGCTTCCGGTATCAGGGAAAATATCGGGGGCATCTGCACAAGTACCAAGTACTCGTGCAGAAGCCGGTATCGGCATCGGTGCATCCCTAGTTTCAGCTACTGCTAACTGATGCTGCTTAGAGCTGTAGTAAACTATTTTAGGTTGCGACAACAGCTGTTTGTAATTAGCGTTAGGACTTTGTGATGCTAACGCTAATTACTCTCTGTTTACACTTGTTAATGTTAAGTATAGAGAGCGCAAAGTACAGAAAGCAAGCTCTAAAAAGCGCCAGTACCGATTCGCTAATGGGTTTTGTAACCCGTTAGTGATTGGGAGGTGATTCGGGCAGAACCCGATCATCTCAATTAGCCTAGAGCTAACGCTCATTTATGTGGCCGTGCTATCCAATCTGTTTGTATCCTCTACACAGGACTTAATTCATTTCACCAACTGGATAAGCATATAGACTGTGTGTGCGTAGATTCGTAGTAATTTGTGATTGTGATACCACAAACCCGAGAGACGACCACGGTCAGACTGGCACAATGTTTCCAAGTAGTGGGGGGGGGGTTAAAACAAAATACACAGAGATAACAAGAATGGAAACTAGTCTCAGATACTGATAGAAAAATAAAACTAATCTTATAATGAAAGAAGAGCTAAAACTGTCAATGAAAAACGTGTAAAAACATCACATCCACAGGAAAATATATACCCCAAAAGAATCACAAAATATATGATTACACCGTGTAGCATTACAGAGGATAGCGGCAATTCACTAAGAAAACCTGGCTAATACCTGTCTGGACTAAATATGCTGAACCAGAAAGACACGGTACTTAGGTTTCTACTGCCTATATATATCACGGACATTCTATGTATCTGCCTGATTCTTCTGGACCCTCGAGGTCCTCACCGCACCGCTGAAAGAGCGAGAGCTGAAGGCTCTATCCCTTTTTGAAAGATAGTACATGTTTTCATACGTCACATATTCTTTATATAAAGGAAGGGGGGGGATAAAGAGAGTTATCCTCTCCTCTGGCGCTTTTCCTTGTTTTCACATTTTCTGAATTTCCTTTTTTCTTAATTTTGATTCTTTATGAATGTTTCTATTATGAAAGCAATGTTCATTAATGTTTAATTCAAGGTTAGGTCTCCGGATCATTTTGTCGATGTTCTGGTTGCTTATGAGATGTGCTATTTATCTTATTACCCAAAAGGAAAGATGACGCACTCTTAGGGTGGAGCAATAATGAAACGGTCATACACAACGGTCTTAAAGGAAACCCACTTCAGTAAAAGGTCTAATTCCCAAATACCGTTCAATGCGATACCTACACATTTACACTTCACGTATACTTCCTCCTCTGGAGGGGTGTCTATTTTGGGTTCAAGGTCGGTAATGAGGTTGAACGTGTATAAAATAACCCAGATTGGAGATATCTCTTATTTTGGAAGGTTCTATCAGAGGAAATAAACTCTTTATTAATGTTTTCACTCCCAAGAAAAAACAGCATAACTATATCTCTTCTTACTTCATGGTCGCAGCCAATGATTATTCTAGTGCAGGAAATTTAAACAGTGTGATGGACTCTGCTATGGACAGGACTGGTCCAGCAAACTCATATCAAACTCCCTTGACCAGGAAAGGTCTACAAGACGTCCTTTATGATTATAACCTACATAATACCTGGAGGGTTTCTCATCCCGCAGGCAAAGGCTACTCTTTCTTTTCCTCCGTCCATTCTATGTGATTTTTATTGGTCACCCTCTTATTCCACTGCTCCAGGAAGCTGCATCCATCAGTGGATATGGTCTGACCATGTGGCTATGGACGATACCTTAGGGAGTCTAAGGCTAGGGTCAGACGAACGCATTTTTTCAAGTCTAAAGTCAAAAAGTGCGTCCATGCGTCCGGATGCACTTTTTCATGGAAGACGCGATAGCGGTCATACGGTGCGCAATTACAGCCGTGATTTTTGACGGAGGTAGAAAAAAAGAGAGAAATCTGAGAAACCAAAGTTTGCGTCTCTGGATGTTATGTAGGCCGGACATGGTGCAGCGTCTGACGTCTCCTATTCACGCACACACGCCGCTATGCCGACGCAGCGCACTCTGTGCGTCAATACTAGCAGTTCGACATTCTCAAAAAAATGCATTCGTTTGCCGCTTGCGTTGCGCGGCCGAACTTTCGTACGGCCGTACTTCGTATATTGCCCGTCATTTGCTGCTACTACGGCTGAAATAAAGTGCGGCTGAAAGCACGTTCGCAGTGCGTTCGTCTGACCCCAGCCTAAGCAGGAAGAGAGGGACTCCTATGTGAGGAATAAATCTCTCTATTATACAAGAACAATTTCTTATGTTGGAAACTGAGGGTTTGTCATCCCGCAGGTAAAGACTACTCTTTCTTTTCTTCAGTTCATTCTATATGATTTTATTGGTCAACCTCTTATCCCGCTGCTCCAGGAAGCTGCATCCATCAGTGGATATGGTCTGACCATGCGGCTATGGACGATACCTTCGGGAGTCTAAGCGGGAAGAGAGGGACTCGTATGTGAGGAATAAATCCCTCTGTCACACAAGAACAACTTCTATATTATATTATGATTTACATGACCCGAATCCCCTTACTTCATTAATAATGTGTGTGCGGTGTGAGAGGCCGGGAGGACGCGGCGTTCATACAGAGTCATTACAGCCCCGCTTTATAGAAGCCGAGAGGACGCGGCGTTCATACAGAGTCATTACAGCGCCGCATTATAGAGGTCGGGAGGACGCGGCGTTCATACAGAGTCATTACAGCGCCGCATTATAGAGGTCGGGAGGACGCGGCGTTCATACAGAGTCATTACAGCGCCGCATTATAGAGGTCGGGAGGACGCGGTGTTCATACCCGGTCATTACAGCGCCGCTTTATAGTGCCTGGGGGAGTTTGGGGATTGGATAGGATTAGTGGGGACATGTCTGCGAGGACCCACGCACTGTAACTCCCATAATCCTCAGCCAGGTGAAATGTCCCCATGTTTAAAGTGATGCCAGAGCTCCTCCCTGCGCGGCGACTCGCACGGCGCTGTAATGGAGCTATGCGGCTGTGAGGGCTGCGCCATGACTGTCCCACAATGACAAGAGACAGCTTTCCATGCAATAAATAGCATGTGGACATGGTGCCCACACATACCTGAGCCTCCTCTCCCAGGACACCAGCTCTGTCTCTACTACTCCTGTGTGTGTCCTCTCCAGTCACATGGGGGTGTGAGCAGCCTCATGGAGCCTGTAGTAAAGGGTCAGGACTAGCCATTCCTAATACAGCCTCAGCTTCTCTCACACACCATTTCCAGCAGCACAAGGGACCGGACGCACTCTGATGACATCACAACGCATATGACTGGCTGCAGAGGTCACATGGTGCAGGACAGGCGCTGCTGGCTGGGGGAGGGTAATGGTAGACACTGAGCTGTGAGGTGTCTGTCTGGATCCAGCACTGAGGGACAGGGAGGGAGACACAGCACGATCAGGCCATTCATTAACCCTTTATTCTGCATTATGTGGAGTCCTGGGGGAAAGGAAAGGCCTCAGGGTCAGTTTATGGAGCTTCTGTCCTCAGTGTTTAGAGCAGGAAATGGGGAGGGAGAGGGAATTAAACACACACAGCAATGGGGATTTCATCTGCCAGGATTCACAGCCCACGCTGGTTTAGGCTGGGGTCAGACTAACGTATTTTTAACGTGCGTTTAGGCGCACTTAATTACGGCCGCAGTAGCAGCAACTGACGGCCAATATACGAAGTACGGCCGCACAAAAGTCCAGCCGCGCAACGCAAATGGAAAATGAACAAATTTTTTCGAGAACCGCTAGTACTGACGTACACAGTGCGCTGCGTCCGCTAGCGGCGAGTGTGCGTGATTAGATGTCAGACGCTGCTCATGTCCGGCCAACATAACGTCCAGACGCAAAAAGTGTTTTATTGCCAATCTGTAAAAAATCATGCACGAAAATGCGCATCGTATGACCGTTTTCACGTATTCCATGAAAAAAATACGTCAATGCGTTCGGATGCACTTTTTTACGGACAACGCGAAAAATGCGTTCGTTTGACCCTAGCCTTCTATGGAGAGAGCGGCAGCTACACAGCACTGACAGGGTTAATACACAGAGCACTGACACGTTTAACACATTGCTAACAGGATTAAAGAGATACTTTGTTAAACAATAGAGTCTCTTTTTCTTCGCTGCTGAGACATTATTTTCTTCAAGTTCAAACGAGTTTATTAGAGCAAAGAGCAACAAATACATATAAAAACCATCACAAGCAAATGAAATGAAGAGCAACAGAGGGACAGCATTTGTCTACAAGGTTATGAAAATACATCACATAAGAGTCAAACGATAGAACAGAACGACCGGCTCCAGGTCAGGATCAGTGCCCGTCACAGGGCGCATCATACAAATGAATAGGAAGGTGAAGCAGATTACTGAAGTAACCGATCGACCTCTTGGCGTAGAACATAGCAAACATGACGGCTGGTAAGGGGTAAAATGCAGAGGCGTAACTAGAAACCTCAGGGCCCCGGTGCAAGAATCCATGAAGGGCCCCCACCCTCGTCGGCTGTGCGGCCGAGGCGGGCCACTGAAGTCAGTTGGCGTACCAGACGCCCCGCGCCTTCAAGACCCACCCTCCACGTGGACCCCAGATAATAGACAGCCAGTATCAGAGACCCCCGTAATTAGTCAGTATCAGACCCCCAGTAAATAGCCGGTATTGGAGACCCCCCCTCCACAGGGCCCCATACCAGATTAATGCTTGTACCCCCCTGATGGTGGCCCTGCAAACACACACACCACCCTCTGCTCACTCGCACACACACACCACCCTCTGATCACTCGCACACACACACCACCCTCTGATCACTCGCACACACACACCACCCTCTGATCACTCGCGCACACACACACCACCCTCTGATCACTCGCGCACACACACACCACCCTCTGATCACTCGCACACACACACCACCCTCTGCTCACTCGCACACACACACCACCCTCTGCTCACTCACACACACACACCACCCTCTGCTCACTCACTCACACACACACACCACCCTCTGCTCACTCACTCACACACACACACCACCCTCTGCTCACTCACTCACACACACACACCACCCTCTGCTCACTCACTCACACACACACACACCCTCTGCTCACTCACTCACACACACACACCACCCTCTGCTCACTCACTCACACACACACACCACCCTCTGCTCACTCACACACACACACACACCACCCTCTGCTCAACACACACACACCACCCTCTGCTCACTCACACACACACCACCCTCTGCTCACACACACACACACCACCCTCTGCTCATCACACACACACACACCACCCTCTGCTCACTCACACACACCACCCTCTGCTCACTCACACACCACCCTCTGCTCACTCACACACCACCCTCTGCTCACTCACACACCACCCTCTGCTCACACACACACCACCCTCTCTCTGCTCACACACACACACACACACACACACACCACCCTCTGCTCACACACACACACCACCCTCTGCTCACACACACACACCACCTCTGCTCACACACACACACCACCCTCTGCTCACACACACACACCACCCTCTGCTCACACACACACACCACCCTCTGCTCACTCACACACACCACCCTCTGCTCTCACTCACACACACCACCCTCTGCTCACTCACTCACACACACACCACACCACCCTCTGCTCACTCACTCACACACACACACACCACCCTCTGCTCACACACACACCACCCTCTGCTCACTCACACACACACACACACCACCCTCTGCTCACTCACACACACACACACACACCACCCTCTGCTCACTCACACACACACCACCCTTCTGCTCACACACACACACACCCACCCTCTGCTCACTCACACACACACCACCCTCTGCTCACACACACACACACACCACCCTCTGCTCACTCACACCACCACCCTCTGCTCACTCACACACCACCCTCTGCTCACTCACACACCACCCTCTGCTCACTCACACACCACCCTCTGCTCACACACACACCACCCTCTGCTCACTCACACACCACCCTCTGCTCACACTCACACACACCACCCTCTGCTCACACACACACCACCCTCTGCTCACACACACACCACCCTCTGCTCACACACACAACACACACCAACCCTCTGCTCACACACACACACCACCCTCTGCTCACACACACACACCACCCTCTGCTCACACACACACACACACCACCCTCTGCTCACACACACACACCACCCTGCTCACTCACACACACACACCACCCTCTGCTCACTCACACACACCACCCCTCTGCCTCACTCACACACCACCACCCTCTGCTCACTCACACACACACACACACCACCCTCTGCTCACTCACACACACACACACACCACCCTCTGCTCACTCACACACACACACACACACACCACCCTCTGCTCACTCACACACACACACCACCCTCTGCTCACTCACACACACACACCACCCTCTGCTCACTCACACACACACACACACACACCACCCTCTGCTCACACACACACACACACACCACCCTCTGCTCACTCACACACACACACACACCACCCTCTGCTCACTCACACACCACCCTCTGCTCACACACACACACACCACCCTCTGCTCACACACACACACACCACCCTCTGCTCACACACACACACACCACCCCCTCTGCTCACACACACACACCACCCTCTGCTCACACACACACACCACCCTCTGCTCACTCTCACACACACACCACCCTCTGCACACTCACACAAACACCCCACCCCAGCTTGTTACATACTTACCACAGGTAAGTATGGTCTCCACTTCCCCTCCCTGCACATGCTGGGCACTTCCAGCACAGCAGGGAGGCTCTGCTTTGCGTGGCTGTGGAGGGGGAAGGGGCAGGGCCAGCACGTCCCCATGTGAGCAGATGTCCTCTTCTTCCTCCTCCTCTTCCCGGCAGGGCCGTTACTTCTGGTGCAGCGTGTGGGAGTTTGATCCCATGCAGTGGCGTCACTAGGGTTGGTGTCACCCGGTGCGGTAACTCATGGTGTCACCCCCTCGAGCCCCCCGTTTTACACAAAATGATTTAAACTATTGTTACTCATATGCAGCACTCCCATATAACGCTAAATGTAAGACAATAGTAGAGATGTTAATTCCTAGCAAAATTACACCATAATATTACCAGATCATATGAATACAAAGGAATTCGAATTTATTTAAAACATTTAGAAAATGTTTATTTTAAGCATTAAACGTAATGTCATAAAAATATACAGGAACAAATACACAAACGATTTGTTTACATCTTGAATAAATCAGATCTTCACTTTTCTGGCCTTCAATGCGGCAAAATTGTTTATCACTTCATCAAAATCAATCATGATTATTCAGAGAGCGTGAAAAGCAGGAGAATGACTGGAGAATGAAAAATTCTAGGTCAAAATAGCCAAACCAGAAAAATTCTCACTTTCCAAATCGGCTATTTTGACTAGGGATGAGCTGTTGGGGTTCGGACGGTTCGGGGTTCGACCCGAACTTAGCCTGTTCGAGCAGATCGCGAACCCCGAACATTTCCGGGTGTTCGCCGCATGTTCGACCACAATGGACCACAATGCATTTTCCCACTGCCTGAAGCTCGTAATTGGCTACAGCCTTGCACCTGACCACAGGTCTGGTGCAAGACTGGTTGAACACTATGCCAATCACCGCTCAGAGTCCTGATTGGGCAAATTTTGCCCAATCATGGGCTCACAGAGCTACAGTAAGTCCCGCAGCACACTATATAAGGTTTCAATGCAGCGCTTTCTGCACGCATTTCAGAGGAGATTTCAAAGAAGATAGTTGTGTGTGTTGTTACTGCCGGTCTGCCACGCTACTGGGGGGGTCTGGGTGGTCTCATTTCGACCAAATATCAGGGAATTTAGGTGATGTGTGTCTTGTCACTGTGCCAGCAAGTTTTTTTGGGGTTTACAACTTTATTTAAAACATTTGTGAATTAAGATGATCTTCTGGGTCTCGTCACACAGCCAGCAATTATTTTTGGGGCTCACTAATTTCTTTAAAACACTTGGGAATTAAGGTGATCTGTGTCTCGTCATACAAAAAGTTCCACGCTGTATTTTGGGGCTCACTAATTTCTTTAAAACACTTGGGAATTAAGGTGATCTGTGTCTCGTCATACATACAGTACCACGCTGTATTTTGGGGCTCACTAATTTCTTTAAAACATTTGTGAATTAAGGTGATCTGTCTCTTGTCACTGGCTGCCAGCTATCAGTGTGTCTCACTGAGTTATACCAGAGTTATTTAAATCTTTATACCAGAGTTGAATCAGAGTTCTGTATATATTAATCTATATATCACTCACCATGTCTGAAAGAACAAAAAGGACAGGCAGACGCTCCCAGTCACAGATAAGAGGGCAAGCAGCCCCTGTGTCGGGAGGCTGTGTCTCTGGTCGTGGTGGACATGGTGCATCCTCTGCAGGGGCACGCTTGTCCTTTCTAACTGGTGCTGGCCGTCTTAAGCAGCAGCAGCAACATACAGAGGACTTGGTGGATTGGCTAACCAGGCCATCCTCATCCTCCGAGTCCTCTGCCAGCCAGGCTTCTAGTGCTTTACAGTCCACCTCAGCTGCCAAAGCATCTAATGCAGCCTCCATGTGCACAGCTACTCCTGCCGTAGCCTCGCTATCACACATGGAGGAGTCAGCTGAATTGTTTGACTACAATGAGAGCGACATGCTGCTTGAGGATGCGCAGCAAGCACAGTGCTCTGATTCAATCTCTGAGGTTGAGCAAGGGAATATAATCAACCTAGAGGAAGGGGGTGCCAGTGATGACACACAAATAACTGGCACTTATGTTGCCCCAGCAGCTGCAGCATACTGCCAAGTTGGCTCCAGTGACGAGGAGATAGGGGGTGAAGATGACATTGATGATGATGAGGTCACTGACTCCACCTGGGTGCCAGATCGAACTGAGGAATCAAGTGAGGAGGAAAGGAGGCACAGCAAACACGAGGCACAACATCCTCTGTGACCAACCGTAGCACTAGCCAGTCCAAGGCATCACATTTCAGAGCTGCTCCGGTGCAGAGCGCTGTTGTCTCAAAGAACACATGCAGGAACTCTGCTGTCTGGGAGTTCTTTAAGAACTGTGCAGCAGACCCCACCGTTGCTATTTGTAATCTATGTCAGAGGAGGCTGAAGCGTGGGATAAACACCGGACACTTGGGTACCACGTGCTTGAGGCGACATATGAACAAGTGCCACACATTAGGGATGTGCACCGATTTTTTTTTTCGATTCGATTTTTCGAATTTTTAAACTTTTCGATTCGGCTCGTTTCGACTGCTTTCTGTTTCGATTCGGTTCGGCTCGATTCGTTTTTCGGGTACATTTATTTTTCGGAATATCGACCATTTTTTGTATTTTCGGGTCACTTGACTAGGTTTCTGTATCGACTTTTCGTTATTTCGGAAATTTTCGTTTTTCGGAATTGTACATGGTTTTCGGCATATCGCCCGTTTTTCGGAACTTTTCGTTTTTTCGGAACGTCTGTTCTCGTTTCAAAGCTGTCTAACTCTATTCGTTTTGATGAAAACTACTATGGTTTACTTTTTTAATACTACTTTATATATTTTTTATAATAAATTTTTGGTTTGTTTTTCGGATCCGATAATTCATTCTGTCGATATGATAATTCTGGCGATTCTATCGTGTTTTTTTAATTAACCCTTTCGCTGCTGAGGCTTTTCACACCTCTGTGCTGAGGTCATTTTTTACCGGTTTTGCTCATCATGTTTAAACGTGTTTTTAAGGCTTATTTTAGTATATGACCCAGACATATTATATATCGTTCTTTCCGTCAGACTCGGCAGATTCATAATATGTCATTATTATATGTATACGTCATGACCTGTCTGTATATTATAACAAAAAATGCAATAAAATATGATTTTTCAATAATTTACAACGTGTAAAGTGTTTTTTTTTCACATTTTAACATGCGAGCAATTGCGGTTGTATTTTGTATGGGGTGCGCTTGTTAAACAAATTAGAGATGGGGTCTCGTTACATTTTTTTTTGGGGAAAATTACAAAATTTTTAACAAACGCACCGCATACAAAAATCGTTAGTGCAGCATCATTGTTCACATTATAATTGAAATGGGAACAATATTGCTGCATTAACAAACCAAAAAAAAGAAAAAAAATTGTTTATTTTTTTTTTATAAATTTTTTAAAATATTTTTTTATTTTTAATTTTTTTACAAACGTTTTTCACATTCGTGTTTGGTATCGTTGGAACGGCCATGCTCTGGCCGATCCAACAATACCAAACTTTAACCCCTAGCTGCCACGGATCGGGAGATAGGGGGTTCCAAAATGAACCCCCTATCTCCACCATTGGTGGCAGCTAGGGGTTAACTCCAGGACTGGTGTCATCGTGCTATGCACGATGACGCCAGTCCTCAGGGGGAGTTCCCGGAAACTTGGCTGACATCCTCATGGATATGCCCCAGCTCCTCATGGATATTGCCCCAGCACCTCGTGGACATGCCCCAGCTCCTCGTGGACACAGTGGCGTAGCGTGGGTTGTCAGTGCCCGGGGCAAGGCAAGAATTGCGCCCCCCACGCACTTGACCCCTCCAGGTCTACAATGTCGACTCTACAGCAATAAAACACAGTAATGTGCAGTGTGTATGATCGTATCACAGAGCTGCACAGCAATAAAACTCACAATCATATATTAAAATAATGTAAATATTAATACAATAAATGAAATATACAAACTTAAAAAATAAATATTAAGATACAGAACCCTTATATCCCCCTGTACCTCCACCTTCCTTTATGTGTCCCCCTGTAACCATTTTCCCAAAATGTTTCCCTTATAGTTCCAATTCATGTGTCTTCTTTCACAGGGGTCAAGTAAAAAAAAAAAAAAGTGACGGAACTCCCTAAATTTCCCACACTCTGGCTGAACCTGTATTAGGAAGCTGCGGATGATGGCACTGTGTGTCGTTATCCATACTGGTGGTGGCACTGAGCGCTGCCGCTGACATAACTTACAGATTTCCGTGAATTTGTAACTGGAGTTGCGTTCAGTCATGGTCACCAGAGATCCTAGGGAATATTTTTTCCCAGTTTCCTGCTTCTTTCAGGAAGCAGAAGTAGCAGATCACACCATCCTCTATTGTGGGACAAGAGGAGAGTATAGGGTTTTTTAATATATTATTTTTGTATTAAATGATTTTGCAGGTGCAAAGCAAATCCTTTAACACTGGAGTCTCCCTAGTCCCTTTTGTCTCATCACCTTAATACATTGGTCACTGATCTGCCCTATCTTTGTAGACTTTAAACACCATCCGTGTGTACCTGAACCTCACAAAGAGCTGTTACTAGGCTCCAAATGTATCTCATCTACAGCCAATTTATCCATAATCCTCTCCTGCTCTACCCCTTGAAATCAATCTATACTAAGTAGTGTATTCTTATTTTTTGAATATGTTACATGCAGGATCCAAAGTATAGTGACAATCCTAGAAAATCCATCGATGCGCAGACACCAAATTAGACACATTTCTTTACAGCTAAGCATACAGACACACACTCTGACACAGAATGCACTGACAAATATTTATTTCAAAGCAGACACCATTATATACATATTGACAAAATACAACCATATAGAGACAGTTATATGTACAGACAAAGGCAGAAGCAAACACACATAAAGGCATGATGCCTTGATTATGCAGATGAAAAACATTCAGGTGCAACAGGAATGGATAAACCCAAAATGTAATCAATAAAAGACAATACCAGACTTTCTTCTCATATGATGCAAAAATTTCATTTAGAGAGACCTGTTCATAAACACACACACACATTCATACACAAACACTGTGATAAGCTCATTCATGCACAGAAACTCTCTCTCACTCCTATGTAAAGCAGAAAAAATGACTGACACAAGCCACACATTGCTGGCATTTAATCCCATGTAGACATGTGCACAGCACAAAATTTCGTTTTGAACTAATGGATTAGTCCTAAAATGCAATTTATTTAGTTGCTAAAGAAATTCGTTTTCAGTTCTTTAGTATGAAAACTAATTTCGTTCATCCGAAAACCAGTGGATACAATTATTATTGTAGTGGCTCTTCAGAGGGCTGAGATCGCTGCTTGTTACAGTATCTCTCACTCTCAGCACAATGTGGGCCATATTACATAGTTGGTGCTAACTTAACCAGAGCTGTTGTAACCTTCCCAGAGCCATTATAGCCTATGGAGGTTTTCAGTTTACAACAGCTCTGGTTAAGTTAGCACCAACATTGTAATACTGCCCCGTGTCAGGCAAAGCTGTTACAGTAACTGACTGCTGCTCATCACAGCGCTCAGAGTTTCAGTAAAACTAGTAAATAATATTTTTATATATAAGAGGTTAGAACAATATTATTTCCTTGTTTTACTGAAACTCTGAGCGCTGTTACAGTCAGTTACTGTAACAACTGAGCCTGATACATTGTACTGAGAGATAATATAACAAGCAGCCGATCTCAGGGCTCACAGCCACTGGATTTAAAGGGCTAAAAAAAAAGGCTCCACTCTGTATAATGTTTAGAACACCGTCCTGCATTAATTAATACCCCTCTTTGTATAATGTAGATAACATCCTCCTGCATTAATGTCCCTCTCTGTATAGAACATTCTCCTCAATTTATACCTTTCTCTGTATAATGTATATAACATCCTCCTGCATTAATACCCCTCTCTGTATAATGTATAGAACATACTCCTGCATTAATTAATGCCACTCTCTGTATAGAACATCCTACTGCATTGGCATGTGGAGGGTGCAGAACTTCGGATGTTGCGATCTTCATTGCTGGTCTCCTTCACTCATCAATGTAATATCACAAAAAGGACTGAAACTAAAATGTAGTGCATTTTATTTTAGTTTCTTTCGTTTTTTGTACTGAGCAGTTTCGTTTCTCTTGAGTCATACTAAAACTAAATTATCCCAAAATTCGGACTAAATCGTTTTAGTACTAAAACGAATGCACATGTCTAATCCCATGGTCACCTGCCATTTATCTCTAACCTTAGCAGCTGTCACTCTCACATTCACCTGCTATGAAGTATCTCCCCCATGAATAATATGGCTCCTACAACTGCCCCCCCAACCTTCTCAGTGATTTCTGCAGAATTGACAGTGCAGGGTGAAGAACTCTGTGCTTGCAGGAGGTGGAGAAGGGGGGAACAGCGGGGGGGGGGGACACAAAATAAATAACAAATCACTGACAGCTGGGTCACTGACAAGACCTCTTGGTCTTTTCTCTCACCTGCCAAGTGATCCTGGCTGAGTCTGAAAGTGGAGGATCATGCTCAGTGCAGGGAGGGGAAGGTGCCAGCAGCTACAGACCTCCCTCCATTCTCCTTCTCCTGGGTTCCTCCTGCAGCCACTCACACCCTCTCACTCACTGCAGGCGTCTCATGCTCCTCAAAGCCCAAGTGGTGCAGTGATATGAGAAGTCACATGTCCTCCCAGACCAGTCAGAGGGATTTCCTGCATCTGCCTGTCCCCTCCTCGCGTTGTCACATGACTTGCACAGCCAATGGGAGGGCTGTGTGAGGGAACCGAGCAGATACCGGGTGCTGGAAGGTTCAAGCTAATAGGGGCGCAAATTTCTTTTGAAATTTGCGCCCCCCTCGAAAATTGCGCCCGGGGCCACCGCCCCCGAGGCCCCCCTCATGCTACGCCACTGCTTATAATGAAAGAAGAGCTAAAACTGTAAATGAAAAACGTGTAAAAACACCACATCCACAGGAAAATATATACCCCAAAAGAATCACAAATATAGGATTACACCGTGTAGCATTACAGAGGATAGCGGCAGTTCACTAAGAAAACCTGGCTAATACCTGTCTGGACTAAACATACTGAACCAGAAAGACACGGTACTTAGAATATACATGATATATATAGGCAGCAGAAACAAGTAAACGATAGTCTAGTCATACGTGTCTGAGTCTAGTTTCCATTCTTGTTATTCCACCAACTGGGCCTTAGACCTGATCTTCCTGCTCTCCAGCTTCACCCAGAGCTGAATGGACAATGTTAAAAACTATCCATCCCCTTAACATGATGTATCTGCCTGATTCTTCTGGAACCTCGAGGTCCTCACCGCACCGCTGAAGGCGCGAGAGCTGAAGACTCCATCCCTTTTTGAAAGATAGTACATGTTTTCATACATCACATATCCTTTATATAAAGGAAGGGGGGGGGATAAAGAGTTATCCTCTCGTCTGGCGCTTTTCCTTGTTTTCACATCATTTTCAGAATTTCTTTTTTTCTTAATTTTGATTCTTTATGAATTTTTCTATTATGAAAGTGTAGCGCACACTAACGGAGGAGCCGCTGAATTAACCTCGGGTTAGTCTCAGCGCGCTAGGGAATAAATATACACCAGCACTGTTGTGGATTTTTATAGATTATATTCTTTACTGATCCCAATAAAGAAGCATATATAATGTAGATACGGTATTTGAACGACAGGATTTCGTATTGCGGGAAAAACACGCGGCAGCAAAAGAAAAGTTTAACCCCTTTAGTTCTGGAGTGTAAGTCCCGTGAATGTAATGTCTCAAAAACGTGTATGTGTATTGTATCGGGTACCCGGGTACTGTATTCAACTGGCCAGTGAATGAAACAAACAAATCTTCAACTAGTCACGTTGGGGCCCTGTAGATTTAAACAATAATGCACCGTGAGGTTCTTAGATTTGGAACTGCGGCCTGGGAGGCCTCTCACCCATCCGTTAGACAATCTGTTCAGCGCCCGATCAAGGATGTATCTCCGCTTGTGCACTAGGACTCTGTGCCACCGGATCCGCTCCCTTGCTTGTCCGATCTCCATACTGCAGAACTACTACCTACCGCCTGCACTCCCAATGGATCATCGCGGTCTCCTAACTCGGGGTCCAGCCGGAACTAAATTGCTACTCAGACCTCTCAGCGGTGCGTAGGTAGGTCTCTGCAAGGTGACCATCCCGATCTCCAGTACCCACGAGGCAGCGCCTGCACTCCGGCCTGGTCACGATCCCTGGCAGTCTCACATGCGTCCACCACCTTTTGCCGCTTGGCTCACTCTGCCTCTCCCCAGCACGAGGCTGCTGATGTCCTTCCTCTTTCTCCCACCCACTTCCTGTACTCCCGCAAACCATGATGGAATTTGTGGTTCCGTTTATGTTCAGCATAGTCCATATTGCCTCTGTTTCCCTCTGGTGGCCATAACAAGTAAATGCAGCAAACACAATCTTTAATAGCGCTACAAAAGCAATGTTCGTTAATGTTTAATTCAATGTTAGGTCTCCGGATCATTTTGTCGATGTTCTGGTTGCTTATGAGATGTGCTATTTATCTTATTACCAAAAAGGAAAGATGCCCCACTCTTAGGGTGGAGCAATAATGAAACGGTCATACACCCGCCCAGAAGTACTGTTGTGGAAATTTTATTATATAGAATAATGTGGACATTTTTAATCTATGATGTGTTTTTAGTATGTTGTAATAGTTTGTCATTATGTCTCTGTGTCGGAATTTCCAGGCCATGCTCTATGGAGTGGGACCCCGATTTATCAGCACTGGGTGTAAACCATTGGAGTAGATATCTTCCTGTGGATGTGGAGACACAGAGCCGGGCACAGAGGTCTACGTTGCGAATGGTCCATGTGCTTTCCGCTGGGCTGCTGGCCGGGGGAGACTGATGTGCGGCGCAGCAGTGTTTTCTTAGGGAATGTATGGACGCCAGCTAGGGCCCCCGTGCATGCGTGGATTTATTGGCTGACGTGGATGCATTTGTTGAGAGAACAATATATGAATGGAAAGTGCGTTTGTTGCCTCTGGGGCGTCTGATCAACGCACTGGAGATGATATGCCGTCCCAGTATAAAAGCATGCATTCATAGGAATCATAGGAACTTTATTGGGCATTGATCACTGAGCAATCCTGGATAAAGTTCACTCCAGTGGTAATGGGAGATTAAAGATGGCGGCGCCCATGTGCAGGCATGCTGTTTCCTTTGTGAAAGTGTTTGGGGGAAGGGGGAATCCATTGCACATGGTTTTCCATTGTTAACAAATTGTGCATGTGGACATGAACTAGCAGCTGGAAACTGTGCACAGTGCTTCACATGCATGAGCATACACTCCCCTTTACCATTGTCTATTCATATGTATACATGCGTTTCATTGGTTGGCTCTGTGATGTAATTGTATGAGGGAGTGATGACTGTTGGGGTCAGCACCTCCTGCTGTGATGCCTATAAAGAAATCTCCCTCCAGTGAGGAGGAAAGAGGAGGAAGGAGGATCTAACCAGACCACAGCAGAGTCTCTGTGTTTCCTTACTGCGCGCGTTCAGATAAGTATGGCAGGGAGAGCAGAGAACTGCTCGTAAGTGCAGCGGATCTAACTACACAGAAATATTAGATTAATTTCTATGACAGTACTCTGTTACCTTAGCATTTTCCCTAGACTATGCAGTGGGGAAGACCTTTTGGCCTTGCACTCAACTCGTTAAATCCTAAACACTGATTATGGAAATTGTTTCCCATAATGCTAGTGGGTTAAATTCACCCATTAAATGTAGAATGGCCACGGCACATTATGTTAAATTGGGGTCAAACATCTTATTCTTAAAGGAAACCCACTTCAGTAAAAGCTATAATATCCAATACCATTCAATGCGATACCTACACATTTACACTCTACGTATACTTCCTCCTCTGGAGGGGTGTCTATTTTGGGTTCAAGGTCGGTAATGAGGTTGAACGTTTATAAAAAAGACCCAGATTGGAGATATCTCTTATTTTGGAAGATTCTATCAGAGGACAAACTCTTTATTAATGTTTTCGCTCCCAAGAAAAAACAGCATAACTATATCTCTTCTTACGTCATGGTCGCAGCCAATGATTATTCTAGTGCAGGAAATTTAACAGTGTGATGGACAGGACTGGTCCAGCAAACGCTTATGAAACTCCCTTGACCAGGAAAGGTCTACAAGATTTCCTTTATGATCATAACCAACATAATACCTGGAGTGTGGTTTTTTTTGGGGGGGGGGGTTTGAATGAGAAATTTTTATTTTTATTTATACAGGAAATATAAGTCATGAAGAGCATTAAGAAGTCATCAAACATGCAATAAAGAAATAGCAAAAACAAGTATGAAATGCAAATGAGGGATATATGTCTCTGAAGTTCAATTGAGATATAGCAGATTATAATCATAGAGAACCATACTAGTGATGTTTGTTTAAATATTTTATATGCAAAATCTATGCTGTACGCAGTGCCAATCTGAGGAAATTAAATGGAAATGAAAGACTAAAATAAGTAATATTTCTTAATACTACTATAAATCTATGCACCATGTTATAGAGTGAATCCAGTAGAGAGATCTGGTCTACTTAAGCAGTAGCCAGTACAAGGGCGAAGCAGAGATCAGAAGAAATGACACATACAGTTGCAAGAAAAAGTATGTGAACATTTTGGGATTACGTGGAGTTTTGCATGAATTGCTCATAAAATGTGCTCTGATCTTCATCTAAGTCACAACTATTTGAAAAACACAGTCTGCTTAAAATAATACAACACAAACATTATATGTTTTCATGTTTTTATTGAACAGAACATGTAAACATTCACAGTGCAGGGTGGAAAAATTATGTGAACCTTCGGACTTAATAACTGGTTGACCCTCCTTTGGCAGCAATAACCTCAATCAAACGTTTCCTGTAGTTGCAGATCAGACCTGCACAACGATCTGGAGTAATTTTGGATCACTCCTCTTCACAAAACTGTTTCAGTGTAGCAATATTCTTGGGATGTCTGGTGTGAATCGTTCTCTTAAGGTCATGCCACAGCATTTCAATCGGGTTGAGGTCAGGACTCTGACTGGGCCACTCCAGAAGGCGTATTTTGTTTTGTTGAAGCCATTCTTTTGTTGAATTACTTGTATGCTTTGGGTCATCGTCCTGTTGCATCACCCATCCTCTACGGAGCTTCAGTTGGCGGACAGATGGTCTTACGTTTTCTTGCAAAATGTCTTGATAAACTCTGGAATTCATTTTTCCATCAATGACAACAATCCGTCCAGGCCCTGAGGCAGCAAAGCAGCCCCAAACCAAGATGCTCCCTCCGCCGTGTTTTACAGTGGGGATGAGGTTTTGATGTTGGTGTGCTATGCCTTTTTTTCTCCACACATAGTGTTGTGTGTTTTTTCCAAACAACTCAATTTTGGTTTCATCTGTCCACAGAATATTTTGCCAGTAGTGCTGTGGAACATCCAGGTGCTCTTTTGTAAACTTCAAACGTGCTGCAATATTCTTTTTGGACAGCAATGGCTTCCTCCGTGGTGTCCTCCCATGTACTCCATTCTTGTTTAATGTTTTCCTTATTGTAGATGTGTCAACAAAAATGTTAGCATGTGCCAGAGATTTCTGTAAGTCTTTAGCTGACACTCTAGGATTCTTCTTTACCTCATTAAGCATTCTGCGCTGTGCTCTTGCAGTCATCTTTTACAGGACGACCACGCCTAGGGAGAGTAGCAACAGTGCTGAACTTTCTCCATTTGTAGACAGTCTGTCTTACCGTGGACACATGAACATCAAGGCTTTTGGAGATACTTTTGTAACCCTTTCCAGCTTCATGCAAGTCAACAATTCTTGATCGTAGGTCTTCTGAGAGCTCTTTTCTGCGAGGCATGGTTCACAGGCAGTGCTTCTTGAAACCAGTAAACCCAAAACTGGTGTGTGTTTTTAAAGGGCAGGACAGCTTTCAGCAACACATCCAATAATATCACACTGATTGGACTCAAGGTTGGCTCACTCCTGGCTCCAATTAGCTCTTGGAGAAGTCATTAGGCTAGGGGTTCACATACTTTTTCCACCCTGCACTGTGAATGTTTACATGTTATGTTCAATAAACACATGAAAACATATAATGTTTGCGTTGTATTATTTTAAGCAGACTGTGTTTTTCAAATTGTTGTGACTTAGATGAAGATCAGAGCACATTTTATGACCAATTCATGCAAAACTCCACGTAATCCCAAAGGGTTCACATACTTTTTCTTGCAACTGTAAAAGAGAGGTAACATAGAATGAGAGAGGTCGATTGTCTTTGAGAGGAGCAGACCATACCCGCTTAGCAAACTTAGAAGGTGAATTTGTCGGCAATGGGGTAGGAGCTCTCACACTATGCTGCCATCTCCGTTCCTGGTCAGGCCACGCCCCACCTGGAGTGTTTTTCATCCGTCAGGCAAAGGCTACTCTTTCTATTCCTCCGTCCTTTCGATGTGATTTTATTAGTCAACCTCTTATTCCACTGCTCCAGGAAGCTGCATCCATCAGTGTAAATGGTCTGCCCATGCTTCTATGGACGATACCTTAGGGAGTCTAAGCGGGAAGAGAGGGACTCCTATGTGAGGAATAAATCCCTCTATTATTCAAGAACAACTTCTTTTGTTGGAAACTGAGGAGGCTTTGAATAATATGATTTACACGACCCAAATCACCTTCCTTCATTAATAATGTGTGTGCGGTGTGAATGGCCGGGAGGACGTGGCGTTCATACAGTCATTACAGCGCCGCTTAATATCGCATGGGGGAATTTGGGGATTGGATAGGGTTAGTGAAGAGCTGCCTGTGAGGAGCCATGCTGTAATGCCCTGCTCCGCGGCCCACTCCCTGCCCGGACTGCCATGCTCGGACATACACCATCCTCACCCGAGGTCCCTCATGGTGGCATGCTCTGTACACTCGGCCCGCAAGATGGAGGAGGGAGCTCGAGGTTCGCCCCACGCCGCCGACAGGATCCGAATGCCGGGAAACGAAGTGCGCACGCACGGTCGCATGCCTCACTGAGAAACGAAACGCCTGGTACTCTGGCGCCCTCTGCTGGTCGATTATGGGTACTACATGACCTTCCTCCTTCGCATCACTACACCACTATCTTGGTAGTAGTAGACTGGTGTACCAAGATGGCCCACTTCATACCAACAGTAGGCTTACCTACTGCTGCCCAAACGGCCACCTTGTTCATCAAGGAGATATTCCGACTCCAGGGAACTCCTCGTTCCATTGTTACAGATAGAGGGTCCCAATTTACGTCTCGCTTCTGGTCTCAAATGTGCCGGAATCTACGGATTACCAGGTGTCCTTCTTCAGCCTTTCATCCACAGAGTAACGGCCAAACCGAGCGGATGAACCAGACACTGGAGCAGTACCTCCGCTGTTTCACCACGCATCTAGAAGACGACTGGATAGATGTCCTGCCGACTGCGCGTACAATAATTAGGTACACACATCAATCCGTTTCACTCCTTTTTTCGCCAATTACAGATATCATCCTAGCACTCGCCCCGAGATGCCATTCCATTCTCCGGTGCCAGAGGTGTCAACCCGGCTGAGAGCCCTACACGTTCAACTACGTACATTACGTCACTTGTTGTAACTAGCCCAACAGAACCAAAAGAAGTATGCCGATCGTGGTAGAAGAGAAGCTCCTGCGTATGCACCCGGGGACAAGGTATTGCTGTCCACTGCCCATCTTCGACTGGATTGCCCTTCAAAGAAACTAGGTCCTCGCTACATTGGCCCGTTCCGGATCCTCAAAATGGTCAACTCCATGACCGCCCGATTAACTCTTCCTCCTTCCCACAGAATCCATCCTGTCTTCCACATTTCCCTCCTGAAACCTTGGCATGAAAATCCTTTTCCTGGTCGGAATGCCGAACCGCCTGCTCCTATATCCTGGTCTGGAGAAGAGGAATATAAGGTCTCGTGAATTCTGGACTCTTGACTCCGCTAAGGCAGATTGGAGTATTTGGTACACTGGAAAGGATACGGTCCTGAAGAACGGTCCTGGGAACCGGTCGCCAACATCTGTGCTCCTACAAAGGTTTGTGCATTTCATCTCCGTTATCCTTCCAAGCCGTCGATCGGGTGCACTCAGGGGTCGCGCTTTGGTGGGAGGTCCTGTAATGTCCCGCTCCGCGGCCCGCTCCCTGCCCAGACCGTCATGCTGGGACACACACCATACTCACCCGAGGTCCCTCGTGGCGGCATTCTCCACACTCTCGGCCCGCAAAATGGAGGAGGGAGCTCAAGGTACGCCCCACGCCGCTGACAGGATCCGAATGCCTGGAAATGAAGCATGCACGTGCGATCGCATGCCTCCCTAAGAAACTAAACGCCTGCTGGTCGATTATGGGTACTACATGACACCTGTTCTGGAGATCCTCGCATTCCTCCCATTGACCTATCAAGAACTCAGGCATCTCAACTCCACCTACGATACCCAGGTGAAAGGTGTTCCTATGATCCTCTGAACCCTATTTAAACCTGCTACCTTTCTCAGCTCATTAACCAGGTTATACTGTGTCTCTGCTTCAGTTTCCCAGTGTTCCTTCGTGTTCATGTTCCAGTCTATTTCGTTCTCTGACCTCCTGCCCATCGACCCCGGATTGCCTTATCGACCACGCTGTCTTCTCCTACCCATCGACCTGGATTGCCTTATCTTCTTCTACAGCCTTAGGTACAGCCTATTGTTCTGGACTTTATGTTTGCTTCATTGCTACCCAAGAGAATCACCTGAAGTACTCTCGGACTTTGTGCTTGTTTCATTGTTACCCAAGAAGACCACCTTAAGTTACAGCCTATTATTCTGGACTTTTGTATTCCGTTTCTACTACACTAAACCTTAGATATTATATACGTGATCTCCAGGTTTCCTTCGACGGCTTGCCATTGAGTTTCATACGTATATCGCTAGACAGGGGTTCCAGCTCCTGCATCACACACGCACTGTAACTCCCATGATCCTCAGCCAGGTGAAATAAAGATCTGTGCCATGAACCTGCTATAAACTGGTGATTGTTCCTGTTATATTCGTACACTGGAAACACTACATGGTGTCAGAAGAGAAAGAGTCTCTTGCCTGAGGAAAGCCATTGTGACAAGGACTTTTTTGCAGTTTATCCAGCTGCAGCATGGAGATTTTCAGACCACCAGAAGCTCTTCAGTTCACAGGAAATGTAAGTGAAAACTGGAGGAGATGGCGGCAAAGATTTTCAATTTATGCTGAAGTAGTTGAATTATATAAAAAGGAGCAGAAAATCCAGATTGCCATAGCCCTGCATGTTCTGGGGGAGGAAGGGCAAGAAGTTTATAACACACTGGAATCAGCCCTGCCCGCTGAAAGGACATTAGATTCAGTGCTCAAGTTGTTCAGGGATCATTGCAATCCCAAGAAAAATGTTGTGTTTGAGAGACATCAGTTTTGGGCACATCCACATCTGAAGGAGCAAGGAATTTAAAGTTTTATGACAGAACTGCGGCAGAAAGCCAGAGACTCTGAATTTGGGGCAATGCTGAATGACATGTTATGAGACAAATTAGTTTTCAGTGTTACTGATACCAGACTTAAAGAACGAGAGGGACTGAACTCGACCTACAAACGGCAATAGACATATGTCAGGCTGCTAAAGCCACTAAAGTTCAGGTTCAAGTTATGGCTGCAAACATGTCAGGAAGCGCTCACCAGACTATTCATGCCTTAGAATACAAAGCTACACTCAGTAAACAAGGAGAGGCCACTAAAGCATTCACAAAGAACTCTCATTATGCCACAAGGTCTGAACAAAAAAGGAATGTATGCCCTAAGTATGGCAACATACACCCACCTCAAGGATGCCCAGCGTTTGGATGTGTTTGCTACATTTGCCACAAAAAACATCACTTTGCAAAATGTTGTAAATCACAGAGGCAGGAGCGTGAACATGTGAAAACTGTAGATACGTTATTTATTGGAGCTATACTGAGAGATATACCTTCTAGCAGTGAAAATAAGCAAGCACCGAAACACTCTGCATGGTTCTCTGTGGTGCAAATCAATGGTGCATCTATTAACTTTAAGCTAGATACTGGTGCAGAGGCAAACGTATTACCCCTCACTGTCTTCAACAGGATTTCTGGACAGCTCTTCCTCAGAAATACGAACACTACTCTAGTCACCTATGGAGGATCGAGAATCCGCCCAGAAAGGATTGGGTCTCTGACTGCGGCTACTCCCACACATATGTTATGGACAAGAATATGTATCTGCTTTAATAATATTCAAAGGCTTAGAAAAATGCTCATTTAAGTAGTTAATATGTCTTCAAGGGCTGAATTAATAAAACTGTCTTTTCAGAGAGAATCAAAATGTATCTTGCGCAACTCTGCTGTTTCAACAGAATAGCTAACCTGCAAGTACCTATTTCGGTACCAGGAGCAGGGCGCGGGACATCTTGCATCCTGAAACACGCTGTATCTGAAACAGGACTTCGCCCACACACCCCTGATGGAGAAAACGGCTGACGTTTGTCAACAACGCAAAATAATTTGACATTTGGAATACGCTGATTTTGTTACTTTTGGTTTTTGATTTAAACAAGTGTAGCGCTCACTCCCGGAGGAGCCGCTGAATTTGAACCTCGGGTCAGTCTCCCCGCACTAGGGAATAAATATACTCCAGCACTTCTGTGGATTTTAAAAATTATATAGTTTACTGGATAAACTGGCATATAATGAGTAACACGGTATATATATATATATATTTACAGTACTTCGTAATGCGGGAAACGCGCAGCGGAAAAGAAATACAATGCTTTGTAATGCGAGAAACGTGTAGCGGAAAAGAGATACAATGCTTCGTAATGCGAGAAACGCGCAGTGGAAAAGAAAAAAATATATCTTTAACCCCCTTTGTGGTTGGGGAGTGAGTCCCGTACAGGTTATGTCCCAAAGAATGTATGTGTATGTGTGTATTGGTACCCGGGTACAATATTCAACTGGCCAGTGAATTATTTATGAGGTATCTTCGACTAGTCACGTTGGGGCCCTGTGGGTTTTGAAACAAACTACAGCGTGCTTTAGATTTTCACAACGGCCTGGAAGGCCTCTCACCCATCCGCCAGACACTCTGTGCTCCGCTCGACCCAGGAAGTCTCTCTGCTCGATTTTGACTGGGGTTCTCTGTGTCACATCTTGTCTGTATCTGCCACAAGATGTCCAGCTCACCGCCTGCACTCCCTGTTAGATCGATCTGCGGTTCTCCTAACTCGGGGTCCTCCAGCTCACTCGGTATCAGCTCGGGTTACTGCGGTGGATCACTGGGTCTTCGTATAATAAGGCAGAAAACCCGGTCTCCAGCTCTGTCAGGCCGCACCTGCGCTCTGGCCTGGTCGCTATCACATTCAGCTACACTGCTTCTTGCTCCTCTCACTCCTAGGCGCGCTCTGCCAGCTCTGTCCACGAGGCTCAGGATGTCAGCGTCTCTCTCCCACCCACTTCCTGTCCCCGCCCGCAAAGCATGCTGGAAAATGTAGTCCCAATGTTCAGTGTCTTACATCGTGCTTGTCTCCCTCCGGTGGCCAAAAACAAGTACTACAACGACAGGGGATTTAAAACCAGCGCTACACAAGCATATAGTTCCACCTTTTTATTGCTGACAACGATTAAAAATATTAGTTGACACCCCGTTTCCTCTTACACACTGAACTGGCATAAAAGCATGTATCTTTTCAATAAAGACCAGAGAGAAGTCACTTGGCTTTGACCGAGAAAGGCTGCATAGATCTATTCGTTGTCTGTGTCAATTTCTTTCAGTGCGCACTTGAATTACCTGATTTCTCCACCAATTTGAACAGAGACTGGCATCCAAAAGACTGATAAAGTCACACATACAGCAGAGCTAGAATTCTTTATTATACGATGTTCCTCAATTCCATTACTAGGAAAAGCAGCATGTCAGGAATTGGATTTACTTCGTAAGGTCCACACAGTGTCTACACAAACCATCAGTACGAAAGATGATCTGCTGAAGTGTTACCCTGAGGTATTTCAGGGAATTGGGCAAAGAACCATACCACATCTACTTGGACCCGAGTGTTGCTCCAGCTGTACACGGCAGCAGGAAAATCCCATTTTCAATTCTGGGAAAACTTAGAGACTCTCATGCAATTAGAAAAAGATCAGATCATTGCTAGAGTACATAGCCCCACTGAGTGGGTGAACAGCCTTGTGGTTACAGAAAAGAAGAATGGCACTCTGAGGGTATGTTTGGACCCCTGTGACCTCAACAAGGCTATAAAGCGTCACCACTTCAATATCCCCACCGCAGAGGATGTACAGAGTCAACTTGCTGGCAAAACCATATTCACCATCCTTGATGAAAAAGACAGTTACTGGCAAGTTAAATTAGACAAAGAGTCATCAGAACTGTGTACTTTTAACTCCCCATGGGGGCGCTTTAGATTTTGCAGGATGCCAATTGGTATAAAGTCAGCTAGTGAACTGTTTAAGAAGAAGAATATGGAGATTTTTGGGGACATCCCAGGTGTGCATATCATAGCTGATGACATGATTATTGCTGCAACATCGCATGAGGAACATGATCGGATTTTAATCCAGGTATTGAACCGAGCATTAGAGGAGAACATCAAGTTCAATCCAGACAAAATCCAATTCAAAGTATCAGAAGTCCGGTATATGGGACACGTTATCACACCTGTAGGATTTCAACCCTATATGGAGAAGGTCAATGCGATTAGCAAAATGCTTGACCCAGAGGATAAAAAAGGGCTACAGAGATTTTTGGGCATGATCCGGTATCTTGCACAATACATACCTGAGGAGGCGGAGATTACAGCACCATTGATAACGCTACTTTGCAAAGATATAATTTGGCAGTGGGGCCCAGAGCATGCTAAAGCAGTACAGTCTTTAAAACAGATGCTGATTGAGGCTCCAGTATTGCGATTTTTTTGACCAAAAAAAATCAGTGGTGATTCAGGCAGATGCCTCTAAGTCAGGTCTTGGAGCGTGCTTACTTCAGGAAAACTGTCCCATTGCGTATGCATCGAGAGCCATGACTACCACAGAGCAGAATTATGCACAGATAGAAAAAGAACTACTGGCCGTTGTATATGCAACAAAAAAGTTCCACCAGTTTATATTCGGCAAACCAGTCACAGTCCAGTCTGACCACAAGCCTCTTGAACCAATTCTGACTAAACCACCAGCGAGACTCCAATGTATGCTCTTACAACTGCAACGATATGACCTACAGATCGTATACACTCCTGGACGTGACATGCATATATCGGATACCCTTTCGAGGGCCACTGTGGATCCGCCGGAACAAGAAGAGGACATGCTATCAAAAGAGAGGGTTGTTTACACTCTGTCAGCATCAGAATCTATTGGGGCTGATATGTTATCTTATTTACAGACTTCCACAGCAGAAGATGAAACCTTATCTGCCATTAAACAAGTTTTATCTCACAGTTGGCCACTGAGGAAAAAGCAACTTCATCCTAATCTACACCGCTATTGGCAATGCAAGGACTTGCTCCGCTTGTAGGATGGTCGCCTATTGCTCGGTGACAAGATTGTGGTACCTCAGAATGCTTGCAGAAAAATTCTGGAAAGTTTGCATGAGTGCCATCAAGGAATACAGAGGACCAAAGTGCGGGCTCGGATGATCCTGTTCTGGCCCAGCATGTCCAGGGACATATAACAGATAGTAGAGACCTGCAAGATTTGTGCTAGTTACCAACCAGCGGATCAAAAGGAGCCATTACTCTCACACAAAATTCCTCACCTTCCTTGGCAAAAACTGGCAATGGACATTTTTGAGTGGAAAGGGTGCTCGTTCCTTGTGATAGTGGACTATTTCTCCAAGTACCCCGAAGTGTTAAAACTGTCTGATAAATCTGCAATGACAGTGATTGGTAAAATGAAGGCAACCTTTTGTAGACATGGCATCCCAACAGAAATCATCTGCGACCATGTACCCTTTGCAAGTGCTGAGGTGAAGGACTTTGCTGCCCAATGGGGTAAAAAGTTTACTCATTCTAGTCCTGGCTACCCCCAATCAAATGGACTAGCAGAACGAACTGTAAAAACAATCAAGCTAATGCTCCAAAAGGCATGGGAATCGGGGGTAGATCCTCATATAGGGCTTCTGGAGATACGCAACTTCCCAGTCACTGGTATGGCCAGGGAATTGGCCATACCATCCTTGCCTACTCTCCAGCACAACTTTTAATGGGCTGGGTACTAAGGACCAAATTACCTGTTGTGGCCTCTGCATTACAGCCACAGATCCTGAAGCACGCACACCAAAAACTGAGGGAATTACAGCGCAGGCAGAAAGTGTACTATGATCATGGTGCCAAATCACTGCCGCCTTTCCGAAACAGGGAAGCAGTCCGTATGGAGACCACGGCAGGTTGGCAGCCTGCAAAGGTAGCATCTGTTGGTCCTGAGCCAAGGTCTTATGTAGTTGAAAGTCTGGATGGCAAAAAGTACAGGAGAAATCGACGTCATCTCAGGATGGATAACACAATTGGTCAAGACCACCCAGAGCCCCAGCTACTTGTAACTGCAAGTAAAGCAGAGTCAACGTTTGCAGAAAGTTCAGCCTCAGAGACTGATGTGTCAGGTACAGATGGAGACCAAGGAGCCCTGGCCCCTATAAATCCTACAGAATCTGCGCAGAACACAACGAGAGCCGGAAGAGTCATACACCTTCCTGAGAGACTGAAAGATTATGTCATAGGATAATGTATACTTTGCATTCCTAACACGTTTTTATAGTTTTGTTTATTGTTCAGTAATGTTGCTTGTTTAAAGGGGGGATTTGGAATTGGTTGGGGAGATGTGGTGTACTGTTAATTTAAGACACTCTGGCTTTGCTTACTGAGAACTCTATGGTCAGCGGCCAGTCTAGTTCCTGTTTCAGTTGCTTACAGTTAGTTGTTGATTGCACTCAAGCTGAATAAAGAGCTGCTCCATGAACCTGCTATAAACTGGTGATTGTTCCTGTTATAGTTGTACACTGGAAACACTACAGCCAGAGCTCCTTCCTGCGCAGCGACTCGCATGGCGCTGTATTGGAGCTACGCGGCTATGAGGGCTGCGCCATGACTGTCCCACAATGACAAGACACAGCTTTCCATGCAGGAAATAGCATGTGGGACATGGTGCCCACACATACCTGAGCCTCCTCTCCCAGGGCACCAGCTCTGTCTCTACTACTCCTGTGTGTGTCCTCTCCAGTCACATGGGGGTGTGGCAGCCTCATAGAGCCCATAGTAAGGGGACAGGGCAGGACATTCCCTGCACAGCCTCAACTTCTCTCACACACCATTTCCAGCAGCACAAGGGACTGGACGCACTCTGATGACATCACAACTCATGTGACTGTCTGCAGAGGTCACATGGTGCAGGACAGGAGCTGCTGCTGGGGGAGAGGGAATGACAGACACTAAGCTGTGGGTGGCTGGATCCAGCACTGAGGGACAGGGAGGGAGACACAGCAGGATCAGGCCATTCATTAACCCTTTATTCTGCATTATGTGGAGTCCTGGGGGAAAGGAAAGGCCTCAGGGTCAGTTTATGGAGCTTCTGTCCTCAGTGTTTAGAGCAGGAAATGGGGAGGGAGAGGGAATTAAACTCACACAGCAATGGGGATTTCATCTGCCAGGATTCACAGCCCCTGCTGACTTATATGGAGAGAGCGGCAGCTACTCAGCACTGACAGGGTTAATACAGCACTGACAAGTTTAACACATTGCTAGCAGGATTAATGAGATACTTTGTTAAAAAATAGTTCCCTTTTACTTTCTTCGCTGCTGAGACATATTTTTCTTCACGTTCAAATTAGTTTATTAGAACAAAGCAACAAAAACATAAAAACCATCAAAAGCAGAAATGAAATGAAGAGCAACAGAGGGACAGTATTTGTCTACCAGGTTACGAAAATACATCACATAAGAGTCAAACGATAGAACAGAACGACCGGCTCCAGGTCAGGATCAGTGCCCGTCACAGGGCGCATCATACAAATGAATAGGAAGGTGAAGCAGATTACTGAAGTAACCGATCGACCTCTTGGTGTAGAACATAGCAAACATGACGGCTGGTAGGGGGTAAAATGGATAAAGATCGCTTTCATGTGGAAGTAAAGAAAAAAGGGGGAACGGACAGATCAGTACAATGAGGAGAGGAGCAAACCAGCATAGGGAAGGAGAGGGGGAGGGGACTAAGTAGGACAACAGAGAAGAGAGGGGGGGCAGTGAAGGGCCGACTCAGGAATGAATCTATGGTCTGGCACTGCACAATCCAGAGTATATCTGTCACGTCCTGCCATCCAGGGGGTCTCGAGCCATCCTGGGGGATGCCTGATACCCGGCAACACCTTCCACGCTGATGGCTGGCCGGGTGCCAAGCGATGCGCCAGCTGGAGGAGGTCGTGTTGTGACCGGCCGGGTTTCAATCCGGAAGAAGTGAGCCGGTTCATTGCTCTCTCATGGAGTTACCTCCCTGAGTGCTGAGTGACTCGTTCCCCGCGATTCACTGAGTCCTTGCATTTATCGCTATTGCTTTGTGTATGACCCGGCTTGTATTGTGAACCACCCTTCGTGTACCAGTTCCTGGCTGTCCTGACTACTCTGATTTTCTATAAGTTTTGGCTTCTACGAGAACCACCCTTTGTGTACCAGTTTTTGGCAATTCATGACTACTCGGAGTTCTATATGATTCGGCTTAGTTTCTATTTCGGTTAAGATTAACCCTGTGTTCGATTAAGATGTCCTGTGTATATATCGTATAATCGGATACCTATAGGCTATAAGTTTTTGTGTTTCTAGAAGTAGCCAGATTGCCGACCACCTAAGGATCGGAGGGATTGATAGGGACTGTCTTATTTATTTATTTATAAAGTGTTTTACCAGGAAGGATACATTGAGATTTCTCTCATTTTCACGTATGTCCTGGGTTCGAGAATATTGAATTGTTACAGAAATACAAAGTAATAAAATGAAAGATATTAAAAATGGTGCTCTGTAGGAAAATAAGGATTGAGACACTTTCCTTTTGTATTGTGGTATTGCAAGTAAGGTGCTGGACCTGTATCGGAGGTTATAGGATGAGGGAACTGCTGGGGGAAGCAGTCTATTCAGGTAGGGTGGTAGCTTCCCTGAAAAGCACTTAAACACCAGGTTGGAAAGGTGAAGAGTGCATCTAGATTCCAGCGACGGCCAGTTTAGCTCTTTTAACATGTCACAATGGTGGGTCATGTAGTTACATGGTAGCACAAAGCGGCAGAATGAGTTATACAATGTAGTAAGTCTATGAAGGTGCGTTTGCAGGGCAGCTGCACACACTACATCTCCGTATTCAATAGCCAGCATAAGCATTTGTTGTACTTTCTTCCCGCAGGGCTCAGGCAGGATTTGTTTCTGTACAGGGCACCTAGTTTGGGGTAAAGTTTAGATGAGAGTTTTTCGACATGGGGGCCAAAGATTTGGGTCTAACCGCATTTGATTAAATCTCTTCTCCAGGCCCCTCCTCCGCTACATCAGTGCAATATAAGTATTTCAGAATATACTTTTTCCTGTGGACTGACACAATTTTTAATACGCACTTACTATAATTATTCATTCTAAGAGTTCAAATTGCTTGCACAAATCAATGTATATGTACCTGTAAAGTGTGTTTACAAAGATTGCACGGTTTTGTTCTATGCACTTTATAGCACATGTTGCAGAAGGCACTTGGCACTTTACGTACTTGCACAAATATCTGAAGTCCCTTGCGGTGTACCCCAAGGCTCAATACTAGGCCCCCTACTATTCACAATATTCATAAATGATCTGCCCAACGTCTGCAAAGCCTCAACTGAACATATGTACGCAGACGACACTGTAATCTATACCAGCAAACCAAATCTCCTGCAGCTGGAGGCAGTGCTGCAAGAACAATTCACAGAGGTAGAAAAGTGGATCAAACACAACAAACTTTTTTTAAATACTGACAAAACTGTAACGATGCTCTTTGGAACAGCACCTAAACTACATAAATTGCAAAATCCCCATCTATGTGTTGGGACAAAATCAAATGGCACGCTGACCACAGTCACTTCTCTCAAATATCTAGGTATGTGGTTGGACCCTATTCTATCCTTTGGCCCCCACATCGAAAAACTTTCATCTAAACTTTACCCCAAACTAGGTGCCCTGTACAAAAAAAAATCCTGCCTGAGCCCTGCGGTAAGAAAGCAGATTGTACAACAAATGCTTATGCCAGCTATTGATTACGGAGATGTAGTGTATGCAGCGGCCCCGCAAACACATCTTCAGAAACTTACTACATTGTATAACTCATTCTGCCGCTTTGCATTACAATGTAACTACATGACCCACCATTGTGACATGTTAAAAGAGCTAAACTGGCCATTGCTGGAGTCTAAACGCACCTTTCACCTCTCCAGCCTGGTGTCTAAGAGCATTTCTGGGAAGCTGTCACCCTACCTGAATAGACTGCTTCCCCCAGCAGCTCCCTCATCCTATAACCTCCGATCCAGGACCAGCACCTTACTTGCAATACCACAATTACAAAAAGACAGTGGCTCGGTCCTCATTTTCCTACAGAGCACCACAATTATGGAATAACCTCCCAGACACCATCAAATCTTCCCCCAGTCTTAAGTCACTCAAGAGCTCCTTACTAACATACCTCAATACAGAATGCACCTGTAAACATGTGTTGTGGACAAGAATATGTATCTGCTTTCATAATATTCAAAGGCCTAGAAAAAGGCCTAGAAAAATGCTCATTTAAGTTAAGTTTGCTATGTCTTTAAGAGGAAATTAATATAACTGTCTTTTCAGATAAAACCAAAATGTATCTTGCGTAATGTCGCTGTTTCTGCAGAAACAATTGACCACAAGCTGGGTGGAGGACCTATTTTTTGCATCCTATTAAAGGACATCACCCAGGACGTAGAAAAACTGCTGACTACGCCGATGACGCATGATACCTTGACCTTTGGAAATAGCTGATGTTTGATTCTCATTTATTTAATAAATGAACTGTATGTCCACAATTTTATGCTGAAGTCAATCAAAATGTTAAGTTGACTCCCACTCGCTTACGCAGCAAACTACTATAAAACATGTATCGAAACCTATCATTAAACGGAGAGATCATTGGCTTTGATCAGAGAAGCCGCATAGACTCCTTCGATTGTCTGTGATTTCTTTAACCGCGCACCGTCACTTACCTGATTTCTCCACCGATTAGAACAGAGACTGGCATCCGAGGAAGGACTATATTGTCCACTTCACATGTAACCTAGTGACTATATTTCCTACATATTTATTTTCTGTTAATCTGTATATTTGTGTTGTTTTTTCAATATCTTGCATTGTATTACTTTGTATTTCTGTAACACTGTAACACTTCAATGTTCTTGAACCCAGGACATACTTGAAAACGAGAGAAATCTCAATGTATCCTTCCTGGTAAAATCCTTTATAAATAAATAAATAAAATAGCTTTTACTGTATGGACTCTTTGTATCTGTGCACAAAATCACAATACTATTTATATACTGCGCCAAAAGGAACTTTTAGATATTACCATTTTTGTGTACATTTGGTTTTTTTTCCGTGTGCTGCCTTAAAGGATAATAAGTACAGTAAACCTATATTATATCCTATAAATACCTTCACTGATTTAGCACCTCCACTACTTATGTATATATATTATATATACACACACCTGTACCATATCTGAAAATTAATTACCAGACAAAATCGACAGTGATCCTCCCCAGTCCAAGCATCCCGATGGGTGCATAGCATAGGTCTACCTCCAGGCATGGAGAGAGAGAGAAAACACCCATCCCCCTCCCATACTCTACCAATATGCAATGATGCGAGAAACACAAGGAAATATCTAAAGTAAAGTAATGAGGTTTATTAAATAGTAATATAACAGGGTAAAGGAGTAAACACAAGTAGGCAAATAAGAAACAAATGAAATAACACGGATGGAAGCAAATAAATAACAGCAGGGATAGGGAGACAGGGCACGAAAAGAGCTGACTGTAGAAACAGGATGTAACAGGGTTGAAAGTCACAAGCGGCAGATATGGGAAGAAAAGGGCTGGACACGATAATATACAGTATATATTATATATGCACACACACACAGAAGACACAAAGATGATAGGAGACAGGTACACAAGGAACTCACAAGAGGGCACAGAGGACAAAAGGAACTTATAGCAGAGAGGTCTTTGGAAGCAGATGGTCTTTTGGAAGTAGAGCGTCTTTGGAAGTAGAGGGTCTTTGGAAGCAGAGGGTCTTTGGAAGCAGAGGGTCTATGGAAGCAGAGGGTCCTTGGAAGCAGAGGGTCCTTGGAAGCAGAAGGTCCTTGAAAGCAGAAACTGTGGATAATGTCTATAAGCAGGAGCAGGAGTCTGACAATAGGCTTCTTGCTTGTCTGAAGGAAGGCAACAGATTGAAGAACAATGCAGAAGCATGGGATTATGGGTGCTCCGTCCACCATTTCATAGGGGAGAACAGGGCTGGTAATGAGAAGCACCTGTGGATGGTGCATAGCTATGTAGGAACCCAAGAACATGGAGAAAAGATGCTGCCATGGAATAACATGGTGAGGCAACACTGGGTTAGGTATTCTTACGGCGCCGGCGGCTAGTAATCTTACAGGAATGCATTGTCCCCTTCACGAGGTGGGAGGAGAATACGCAGAGTGAATATTGGAATCAGAAAGAATAAAGAAGAGAAGGGAAAAGTAGAGCAAAGAAGAAGAGCGGGACAGTGAGGGCTCCACAAAACCAGAAGCCATACCTGCATCGAAAATACAGCATACCGTAACCCCTAAAAAAGAAAGGACGCTCCATAATAAAATACAGTTTGGCTCACCCTGCGGAAAGCGATTCCGAGAAAGGAACACCAGAGGAAAGAAATTCGGACCAGTAATACAAAGTTTGGCGAAACACTGCCTCCCATCTGTCCCCAGAAAACTGTAATTGCTCAGCTGAACTAATAGTTTCCACCCTATTGAGGACCTCCTGAAACGGGGGAGTCGACTGTGATTTCCAGTACAAGGGGATCAGGGATCGAGCAGCCAATATAAGACATAAATCCTTTAAAAGGTCTATTTTGATATAAGACAGAGTCATCTGACAGAGCCAGAACAACCTTGGGTCCAAATCTACATCAAGATCCATCAGATGACAGGCCAGACGTCGTCTGGCTTCCCAAAACGGCCGAATGAGTGAGTCTATCAAGCATGGACATTTATACCTCTCTCGGCATTCCACAACACACATCCATAGACGAAGGACAGAAACGCACAATCTACGAAGGGGAGGTATACCAAAATGAAATCAGTTTATAAAATGTCTCTTGGAGCTTAAAGACAAGGGAACCATGGGAAACAAAATAAAACGTCTTGGTCCGATGGGTCTCGGGACTAACTTCCCCCAGCATAGCATCCCATTTCCCCACAAAACCTGGCAGGTCTGCCAAATAGGCCTGAAGAAGGGCATATAGCGGAGAGAGTCTGCGAGCCAGGGGAACCCCCCAATGTACAATACTACTCAAATGATGTCAAAGGTCTCAACAGTCCAGAATTACCATGAAGGGATCGGAGAAAAGCAAACTTTCAGCAAAAGTCAGGACAGGGGTATCATCTCCCGCTGCCAGAGGTATTTATTGTCCATTCACCAAAAGGTGGTGTGTCCAGAGGCTCGGGGAATCCGTAAAACAAATAAGGACCAAAGAAAGCACTCCACCTGGGAGCGCCAGATTTTGTGACAAAGACCACAACAGAGAGTACAAGGAAGACAAAGCAAACTGTAACTGCACTCAGTGCCACAAAGTCTATATCCTACTGTGGAAATCCGCTTAGAGGACTGTAGAATATGGCGCGGAAGAAGTCTGCCAAAGAGGGCATTCAGCAAGCACCCATTCCAGATTGAGACACTGGCGAAGGGACCAAGGTTCCATCCAGTCCAACCACCCATGACAATGGAATTGGCCTTGCAAACCTGTAATCAACGGGTTGGTGTGAATGGAGGACAATAAAGGCTCTAATGTAAGAGCAAAGAGTAAAGGCAAAAAAGGGCAGCCCTGCCAAGTGCTATTCTGAATCTGAAAGCCATCAGTGAGCAACCCGTTAACCTTAACCCTTGCTGTCAGGTCACTGTAAATGGCATAAATCCAGAACAAAAAGGAAGAACCCATCCCAAATTTAGCATGTGTCATCTTCATAAAAGGCAACAGAACCCGGTAAACACCTTCTCAGTGTCCGTTGATAAGAAAAGAACCTGGCGTATTTTCTATATGCGCAAGGCAGATGGCATTAATCAAAACAAGAAAAAATGTGTAATTTACTCTTACCACTGTAGCTCCATGCGAAACAAAACACAAGAGGTTTTGGTTTACCTGAATGGCCTTCTACGTGTAAGCCCATCCGCCACATCACGGCACCTGTGGGTCAGGTGGGTCCTACCTAAAGAAAACAATTGCTGCTTTCTAGGCAACCACATATCCTCATGTTTCTTCTCAGCTAAGAGGCAGACTGGTGAGTTTATATTTATACCCTCACCAGGAACATTTCCACTTTGGGATTATTATTATTTATTAATTGCCAACACATTCCGCAGCGCTGTACAAAGGTGCAATGGGTAAAGACAGGACAATTCTACAATACATACAAGAGGCAGGTGCGTATTCATGAAAACAGATACAGAAGGACATGAGGGCCCTATTCCCGTGGGACCTTACAATCTCGATGGCTGAGGGGATTAGAAACAGGAAGGGGGGCTGCAGTTAACTCACCTGCTGATGAGTTAACCCCTTAGTGACCGGCGCGGTTTTACACAAATCCGTCCGTTCGTGACCGCAGCTGTTTTTACGTTTCTGCGCTCTTAGTGTTTACGTCAAATTTTCCTCTTACTCGTTTATGTAACCCACACATATTTTACACTGTTTTTCTCGTCACTAAATGGACTTTATAAAGATACCATTTTTTTCATCATTTCATATAATTTACTATAAAAAATATTGTGAAATATGACACAAAAATTGAAAAAACACCACTTTTTCGAACTTTGACCCCCAAAATTTCTTATGTATCAACAACCGTCAAAAATTTTTTATTCCTTAGTAGTTTCTAAATTTAGTACTGAGTTTAGCAATACCCAATGTTTACATATTCCTCGCTTTTTTCCTTATTTTATGCAACAATAAGTGCAAGTAGCACTTTGCCATTTCAAAGAGTTATTTTCAAAACTAGTGATAGTGACATTGTAACACTGATATCTGTCACTAATTCCTGAATAACCCTCCACATATACATATTTTTTTAAAGTACACAAATCAAGGTATTAAACTTGGGGTATTTTGACTCTTTCCATGCAAACCATTTTACCACAAATCTATGCCAAAGTTTGAAAAAAAAAAAATTTTGGTAGATTTTTTTTTTTTGAACGTAATTTATAGAATACATGTACTGTGAACTTTAAGGTTTACTGCCAAAAAGCACCCCAAAATATGTTCAGCAACATCTTCTGAGTAAATTGATACCACCCATGTATAGGTATGTCGGGTCATTTGGGGCTAAAAGGCCTTATTGGGGGGTGCGCATTTCAGTTTTCCAACTTGGAATTTTCACATTTCGTCATCATGCACCCATGGCCTATTTGGGACATTTTTGAAGCCGGCCAAAGTAATTTACCCCCATCAAACCATATTTTTAGAAAGGCACACCCTAGGGTGCTTCAAAGAGTTGTATTTTAACACTTTCCATGCACTAGCTCTTTGTCAATCTTTCAGGTAGTCACTTTTTGTGTTATTTTTTCACACACATTGTACTTTAGGCATGAATTGTCAAATCCAGTTATGGGTTACTGCCAAAAAACACCCCAAAATATGTTCAGCAACATCTTCTGAGTAAATTGATACCACCCATGTATAGGTATGTCGGGTCATTTGGGGCTAAAAGGCCTTATTTGGGGGGTGCGCATTTCAGTTTTCCAACTTGGAATTTTCACATTTCGTCATCATGCACCCATGTCCTATTTGGACATTTTTGAAGCCGGCCAAAGTAATTTACCCCCATCAAACCATATATTTTTAGAAAGGGCACACCCTAGGGTGCTTCAAAGAGTTGTATTTTAACACTTTCCATGCACTAGCTCTTTGTCAATCTTTCAGGTAGTCACTTTTTGTGTTATTTTTTCACACACCTTGTACTTTAGGCATGAATTGTCAAATCCAGTTATGGGTTACTGCCAAAAAACACCCCAAAATATGTTCAGCAACATCTTCTGAGTAAATTGATACCACCCATGTATAGGTATGTCGGGTCATTTGGGGGCTAAAAGGCCTTATTTGGGGGGTGCGCATTTCAGTTTTCCAACTTGGAATTTTCACATTTCGTCATCATGCACCCATGTCCTATTTGGGACATTTTTGAAGCCGGCCAAAGTAATTTACCCCCATCAAACCATATATTTTTAGAAAGGGCACACCCTAGGGTGCTTCAAAGAGTTGTATTTTAACACTTTCCATGCACTAGCTCTTTGTCAAACTTTCAGGTAGTCACTTTTTGTGTTATTTTTTCACACACATTGTACTTTAGGCATGAATTGTCAAATCCAGTTATGGGTTACTGCCAAAAAACACCCCAAAATATGTTCAGCAACATCTTCTGAGTAAATTGATACCACCCATGTATAGGTATGTCGGTCATTTGGGGCTAAAAGGCCTTATTTGGGGGGTGCGCATTTCAGTTTTCCAACTTGGAATTTTCACATTTCGTCATCATGCACCCATGCCTATTTGGGACATTTTTGAAGCCGGCCAAAGTAATTTACCCCCATCAAACCATATATTTTTAGAAAGGGCACACCCTAGGGTGCTTCAAAGAGTTGTATTTTAACACTTTCCATGCACTAGCTCTTTGTCAATCTTTCAGGTAGTCACTTTTTGTGTTATTTTTTCACACACATTGTACTTTAGGCATGAATTGTCAAATCCAGTTATGGGTTACTGCCAAAAAACACCCCAAAATATGTTCAGCAACATCTTCTGAGTAAATTGATACCACCCATGTATAGGTATGTCGGGTCATTGGGGGCTAAAAGGCCTTATTTGGGGGGTGCGCATTTCAGTTTTCCAACTTGGAATTTTCACATTTCGTCATCATGCACCCATGTCCTATTTGGACATTTTTGAAGCCGGCCAAAGTAATTTACCCCCATCAAACCATATATTTTTAGAAAGGCACACCCTAGGGTGCTTCAAAGAGTTGTATTTTAACACTTTCCATGCACTAGCTCTTTGTCAAACTTTCAGGTAGTCACTTTTTGTGTTATTTTTTCACACACATTGTACTTTAGGCATGAATTGTCAAATCCAGTTATGGGTTACTGCCAAAAAACACCCCAAAATATGTTCAGCAACATCTTCTGAGTAAATTGATACCACCCATATATAGATTTGTTCTGTTGTTTTTGGGGTGCTACGCCAATCTTTGACATGTGCTTGTCAATTTTCTAATTTGACATACAGTATCTTCTTTGCTTATCTTCTTTTTAGGGGCCTTTTTACATACCCCAGTTTTATGAACGTGCATATATTTGGTAAGCTAACACCCCAAAGTATTGTAAATGGAGTGTTTTTATGCTATGGATGCATCCGTTTGCTCCAAACAAATTAGATACTGTTTGGTGGTCATTTTTCATTTTCACACCCACATCAGTTTTGGACTGTGATTTAGGAGACACTGTTGTTTGTTACTGCATGAAAACTCTCCAGGTTGTTTTCTGCAAGGTCTCCTGAGTACACCCATGCCCCCCATGCATAGGTTTGCCAGGATTTTGGGAAGGTTCAAATACAATTTTTATGACTTTGTCATTGGAGTTGAAATTGAGATTATTTCTTCAGCTAGGCCTAGCTTTGGTTTTGGGTCTACCGCATACCCCAGTTTGAATTATTGCCAGAAAATTGTTTATATTTGTTATGTTGACACCCCAAGGTATTGCATATGGAGTGCTTTGATGCCATGGATGCAACGGTTTTAGCCCAAAACATTTGAGAAGGTGTGTGGCGGTAATTTTTTCAATTTTCAGATTTTTACGCCCACAGTAGTTTTGGACTGTGATTTAGCAGACACTGTTGTTTGTTACTGCATGAAAACTCTCCAGGTTGTTTTCTGCAAGATCTCCTGAGTACACCCATGCCCCCCATGCCTAGGTTTGCCAGGATTTTGGGAAGGTTCAAATACAATTTTTATGACTTTGTCATTAGAGTTGAAATTGAGATTATTTCTTCAGCTAGGCCTATCTTTGGTTTTGGGTCTACCGCATACCCCAGTTTGAATTATTGCCAGAAAATTGTTTATATTTGTTATGTTGACACCCCAAGGTATTGCATATGGAGTGCTTTGATGCCATGGATGCAACGGTTTTAGCCCAAAACATTTGGCAACAAGGTGTGTGGCGGTAATTTTTCAAATTTCAGATTTTTACGCCCACAGTAGTTTTGGACTGTGATTTAGGCTAGGGTCAGACGAGCGTAGTGTTCACGTCCGTGATCGCGCCTAAAAGTACGTCCGTGATAGCATGACATAAAGTCCAATGGAGCCCGACACACGAAGTACGTCCGCACTGAACTGCGGACGCACAACGGCCGCGGCCCACGGACGCAAGGCAGGCAAGAACGTAGAACCGCTAGAACGGCCGCACAAAGTGCGCTGCGTCCGCAACGTCTGCATAGCTTTGTGTGTGAGTGATGGAACGTGGTCAGACGGACTGCATTTATACGTCCTGCATTTTTCACGGACAAAATGGTTTTGCAATTGAATTTATTGTCCCTCCTACATCTGTCAAAAAATAAATGTCAGTGAAAAAACGGACTGTGTGACCACTACTGCGTCTTCCGTACTGACGATGTCCGTACTGCACGGACGTACAGTCCGTAGAAATCACGCTCGTCTGACCCTAGCCTTAGCAGACACTGTTGTTTGTTACTGCATGAAAACTCTCCAGGTTGTTTTCTGCAAGATCTCCTGAGTACACCCATGCCCCCCATGCATAGGTGTGCAAAGATTTTGGCAAAATACAGCACCAATTGTAGAACAAAAAATGTACGAATAAAATGTAAAAGTCTGGTGCCTGTCAAACTGGGATGCTCTCTAGGGAGCACAGGCTGTTGTCACTGAAGTGCATGAAACGCAAAATGTTTTCATACCTTCTACGTGACATTGATTGGAGGTAAATGGGGTAGAGCAGATGGGGCTACTGCTCCAGCAGGAGCGAATTGAGGGCTTCTTTATGATGCCCTCAGCATAGTAAGTGCCCAGAATTTCAGAAATTCTGGCACATCTAGCGGGGTCCATTGCTGCCTTGCCAAGTAGGAGTCTGGCTTCGCAGCACAATGCTGATGGGCATACAGATTTGATTGGGCCACGATGTGGCCCAACAAATCATCCCCCATAAACACCTGCAAAAACTGTGTGGCGGTAAATCCTGCAACATCAATATTGATGCCAGGATTTGCCGTGAAAGAGGGATTCTGGCCTCTGGCGATGAGGCACTACCCACTCCTCAGCTGGAGCTGTGCGTCTCCTGCTGGCAGGTGGTGACCCAGGATCTGCATCAGAAACATCACTAGATACATCAGCCAGCATAGATAATGTATCTAGCGACGCCTCTGAGCAGTTAGCGGGGTCGAAATGAGGGTCTGAGTCTGACGCAGATGCCTCAGATTCTGACGCCAGGATGGCATATGCCTCCTCGGCGCTGTACACCCTCTCAGACATTATATATAATAGATTATAAAATTTTATAATTATTATATATATATAAGCGGATTGTTGGTTCTTAGAAGAACCGTTGGGTTTCACAAGAAAATACAAATAAACACCTAAATCTCTCTAAATCCCTCTAAACCTGCCTCAATTCTTCTAAATCTCCCTAAAATCTCTCTAAATCTGCCTCAATTTTTCTAATCTCACTAAATCTCACTAAAATCTCTAACCTGTCAAATCTGATCTCTCTCTCTCGCTCACCAAAACACAAGTGAGGAGAGGGAGGGAGAATCACAGAGGTCAGAGCCAATATTTACAAAATATTGGCCTGACCTGACAAATTAGAAATTTTATTTTGATTTTTTCTAACTTCTGATTGGATGTTGCTAGCCTGCCTCTCTGATGAGGCAGGCTAGGAACATCCCACTCAGCCCCAAGATGACCCTGCCCTTAGAACCCTAACCCTACCCCTGACCCTGCCCTTAGAACCCTAACCCTACCCCTAACCCTACCCCTACCCCTAACCCTATCCCTAACCCTACCCCTACCCCTAACCCTAACCCTACCCCTACCCCTAACCCTACCCCTACCCCTAACCCTACCCCTAACCCTACCCCTAACCCTACCCTAACCCTAAGCCTAACCCTAACCCTAACCCTACCCCTACCCCTAACCCTAACCCTAACCCTACCCCTAACTGTCAGTTTATTTTATTTATTTCTTTTTTTACACTTTTTTTACACACTTTTTTTTACTTTTTTTTACACTTTTTTTTACTTTTTTTTCACTTTTTTTACTCTGCTGGGTGCCTTGATCCCTCGAGGCACCCAGCAGAGCACCTGATCACTGAAGTGATCGATTTTGTACTGAGTGCCACGATACCTCGTGGCACTCAGTACTTCCTGCCGCTACCGGAAGTGATCGCTCGGGGGAGCGATCACGGACGGACCGGCGGCAGGTAAGTATATTACAAGGATGCCTCGATGTCGAGGCATCCTTGTAATATGCTCAGAGCAGCTGGAAGCGATCCGATCGCTTCCAGCGCTCTGTAGAAGTGCCGGGCACCTCTCCGGTGCAACCGGATGTAGATCGCTCCCGGGGAGCGATCACATGGTGCCCCGGCACTTCTAACGGCCATTGCACGGATGCCTGGACTCCCAGGCATCCTGCAATGGCGTTTGAGCTGCTGGAAGCGATCCGATCGCTTCCAGCAGCTCAAAAACGGCAGGACGTACCATGTACGTCAGCGGTCTAAGAGAGACCCGCTGCAATGACGTACATGGTACGTCCTCGGTCCTTAAGGGGTTAATGCAGGTGAGGACCGTTTTTGGGTCGGTCGGAAGTCTTGTTACGGAGTTAGGTGGTCGGCTTCCCTAAACAGAAGGGTCTTTAGGGAGCGTTTAAATAAAGCCAGATTTGGTGACAGTCTGATATTGCGATGAAGCGCATTCCATACAGTCAGCGTCGCACGAGAAAACTCCTGCAGTCTGGCATGTGAAGAGGTAATGATGGAGGATGCCAAGCGCAGGTCATTGTTGGATCTTACGGGGCGGGCTGGGGTGTATTTGGGGATTAGTGAGTAGTGAGGAGCGGCGTTAGTGAGGGTTTTGTAGGTCATGGTATTTTGATTCTGCTATGAATGGGGAGCCAGCGTAGGGATTCGCAGAAAGGAGCGTCAGAGCGACGGGTGAGATGGATAAGCCGGACTGATGTGTTTAGGATGGACTGCAGGGGGGAGAGGCAGGTGATACGAAGACCAATCAGGAGGTTGTTGCAGTAGTCCAGGCGGGAGATAACAAGCGAGTGGATAAGTTGTTTGGTGGTGTTGGCAGTCAGAAATGGACGAATTTGGCAATGTTGTGGAGGTGATTGCAGCAAGACGAGGAGAGTGATTCAAACGAAAACATGGAATGAATGGACCAGACGGGGCACATGCTCCTGAAGTCTCATGGTAAGTAAACAAGTGAAAAGTTTAAGTTCACAGTTCAGTGGGGAAATCGTTACTGTTCAACTGTTACGAGAGCTTTACCCCTTTCAGTGGATAGAAAAAGCTTTCTTCTACTTGGGAATAACTATATCTCAATGGAGGGATGAAATAATAAAAAGGAATTATTCAAATCTACTCACCGAATTAAAAAAAGTTAAATAAATGGAAATACCCATGTCTCCCATGGATGAGCAGAATAAACCTAATAAATTATTATATGCTACATAAATTGACATTCTTGTTCAGATAAATTCCTATCAATATAAAGGATACCATATTGAAAGACTTCCAATATTTGTTCCATAACGTTATTTGGGGTGTCAGTATTCCTAGTATCTCATCTAACGTACCAGAGAGAAGAACTAAATTGGGTGGACTAGGTATTCCCAATGTAACTAAGCTATATCACTCCGCAATGCTCTCCCATATTGTACTGTGGGTAAATAATAATAATAAACACCAACCCTGGGTGGAACCTGAGAAACATGGGATAAAACAAACCCTTTGGGGGAAAATATTTAGCAAAATCTTCCATGAATTTAATTGTAAGGGTTTTGAATACTCTCTGGACAAAAATAACAAATAAATATTGGCCAAACTGTAACTAATACATATGCCATTAGAAACAATTGAAAACCAACTAGAAAATATAGACCTAGAGTCTTGGAAAACCAGTTTATTGTCAGTTTATCAACTGATAGAGAATAATAAGGTCAGTGCTCAAAATTTCAAGTCCCAGGCTACTAACCAGGCCATAAGAGTTACTCGCCACCAGTTGCTCCACCTAACCCCTACCCAGCGCTTAACTCTGCCCCTAAACACACCCCCTTAAATTCTTATGAAATTACAGTGTTAAAGGTTTTATTTAGAATAAAGTTACAAAAATAGCATTAATACCCAGACATCAGACCCCAGGTACATGTATACCCAGTCATCAGAGCCCAGTTTGAGCAGAGCGAGAAGGCAGGGAAGCTCCTCTCCACCCCCTGCCAGTGACAGAGATGAGGTGGGTAAGGTTAGGCAGCTTATCCCTGCCACCATGCAGCCTGGGGAAGGGGGGGCTACACGGTGGCACCGCTGGAATACGCGGCCCGAAATAATTTATTGTGCTGCCGGTGTGTGCATTTCTATTCGCCTGTCATGTCCTGGTACTGGCACCGGGATGTAAGGCAGGGCTCGACAAATCCCAGGCGCCAGGTCACCATGGCGACTACAAATTGCATCCTGGTGACTGGGCTTTTGTCAGCCCATTCACTGTTGGCACAAGTGTGAGAAATCTTTATTGCAGCATCTGCCCAGCAGCTCATGTTACTTGAAAAAAATAGGTTTCATCTTTGTTTATTAATACAGGATATTTTTCCTTTTTTTATATTAAAAAAAAGGGGTTTCAGCTTTCTGACCAAAGAGACAATACAAACAAGAAAAGTCCTTAAAGTACAACATTTCCGGTTAAAAGCACTGAAATGTTTTTTTATGTAGTGGGAATAATTTTATGTTACAGGAAATAAGGCATGAGGGAAATGTTTAACTTATCAAGAGCATCTTAAAGTTTTTTTATGTGAATCAGTTTATGTTTTGCAAGAGGTGAGGCCTGATTGAAACATTTTCCACATTCTGAGCATTTAAAAGGTTTTTCTCCAGTGTGAATCATTGTATGTTTTTTAAGAGTTGCGGCCTGATTGAAACATTTCCCACAATTAGTGCATTTAAATGGTTTTTCTTTAGTGTGAATCATTTTATGTTTTGCAACATGTGAGGCCTGATTGAAACATTTTCCACATTCTGAGCATTTAAAAGGTTTTTCTCCAGTGTGAATCATTGTATGATTTTTAAGAGTTGCGGCCTGATTGAAACATTTGCCACAATTAGTGCATTTAAATGGTTTTTCTTTAGTGTGAATCATTTTATGTTTTGCAAGAGTTGAGACATGATTGAAACATTTCCCACATTCAGTGCATTTGAAAGGTTTTTCACCTGTGTGAATCAATTTATGTGCTGCAAGAGTTTCAGCCCGATTGAAATATTTTCCACATTCTGAGCATTTAAAAGGTTTTTCTCCTGTGTGAATCATTGTATGTGTTTTAAGAGTTGAGGCCCATTTGAAACATTTCCCACATTCAGTGCATTTAAATGTTTTTTCTCCTGTGTGAATCATTGTATGTTTTGCAAGAGATGATGCCTCAGTAAAATGTTTTCCACATTCATTGCAGATAAATGTTTTTTCTCCTGTGTGAATTATTTCATGTCTTGCAAGCTTTGAAGCCAGATTGAAACATTTCACACATCCAGGGCATTTAAATGTTTTTTTACCTGTATGAATGTTCTGATGCTTTTTAAGAGCAACTCGCTTTGAAAGTGTTTCTTCTTTGCAATTTGTTTCAAGGTCAGACGTAGAATATGAGTTTTTCCCCATGTCAGAAGAAGCTGAATTTCCTTTGTAATTTACGTCTGTGAGATTTTCTTCTTCCCAAGAGGCCGGTTCCTGCTTAATATCACTAGGTGAATATTCTGTACATTTTATGGTTGAATAATTGGTTTTATTTGGGACTTGTTCTTCTCCAGAAGCCAGGGATTCTTGGTCAGTATTCGTTGCAGATTCAGCTCGTCCTTTTGTTTGCTTGTTAAGATGCTGCTCCACATTATTGGTTATAGATTTATTTCCAGAATCAGATAAATAAACCGGAGTGTGCGATTCACCAGATACAGATTTATCTATTGAAAGGGAAAACCACATTAACACGTGAGAAGTTCATTCAGGAACGAGTCTATCAGACGCACAGCGAACATTCCAGTTTGTTGTTTGGACACATTTCTCTAGTGTTTGACACAAAGATTGTGAGAATTAAACCTTCTCTTACCAAGAGCCATAACTGGCCGGTGATTTTCCCTCGTGACGTCCTCGTAGAGATCCCTGTGTCCTTCTAAATACTCCCACTCCTCCATGGAGAGATAGACAGAGACATCCTCACATCGTATAGGAACCTGACACATACACAATGATAAAACTGCAGTTAAACGTTCTGCACACAGCTCAGCATATGCAGTGCATTAATACATCACCTGCTTCCGGGTGCTCTATGGATCCCAGCGATAGTCACCATCCAGAAACAACAAGAAGCAGGATGCCGCCAAGTATAAAAATAAATAGGGCTCTATTACAATCCTAGCGTTAAGCATCTGTGAGCTCCACTCGCTGGAGTCCATAGGACTCCATTGGGTTCCCCCCTGCCGGTCACATGCCTCGCGAGATCCGTCCGGTCGGCATAGTGATACGCAGAGAGACTGGGGGGACTTTTCCCCCAGGTCTTTCCCTGCTCCCGCTGGCCGGAGGAGGCGAACAGAGCCGCAGTACTCGCCGCAGGACAGAGGGTTAGTATAGGATGCTCTTTTAAAAAAAATTTAGCCTGGTGTTAACGGATTCAGCTTCTGTAGAATCCATTAACACCAAGTCCTGGCTCTGGTTAACTTTTCGCTAACCAGGACCAAAGCGTTAATCAGCGCTGGGACTTTGTAATCCAGCGCTGATTAACACTTTGCGCTCCCCATGTTAAGCATAGGGAGCACAAAGTACAGTAACCTTGCGTAGAGAAGCGCAAGGTACCAAACGCAAACCTTTGGGGGCGTAGAGAAGCGCAAGGTACCAAACGCAAACGGGTTTTTAATTTGTTTTATTTATTTATTTTTTTAAAATTCTTTACTTTTGAAAGTTTGCATCGACATAGAAAGTCAACATAAAATGAAAAAGACCTCGCAGGGCCAAAATAAGTCATCTGTTAAACTATAGAAGAAAAACAAAAAAGTAATTTAAGATCATTCTTGGAAAACACACTTAAATGTAAGGTCTCCTGCAAGAAACACACTAAAGTTTAAAGTCATCTGCGAAAAACACATTAAGATTTCAACGTCATCTACAAGGAATGCACCCAACAAAATCATCCCCTATTAGGGGGGTCTCATCCAAAAAACAGGTTATAGGGAACTAATGGCTATTAACAGCCAGAGAAAGTCATGAGGTAGATAACAGAGAAACATAAAAAAAAAAAAAAAAAGGCCAGCCGAGGACATCAAGCTGTAAGAGAAAGAGGGGGGGGGAATAAAAAGATGGCAAAGGCCAAAAATGTGCCTGCCTTGGCGACTACCCAGACGGTCCATAAGGCCGCAGGGAGGCCACGGTTGCGTCCCCGAGATATCCCGGAATAGCCAAATAAATAAAAAAGGGGGGGGTTAAAACATAATTGTCCACAGCAGGGCACTCACAGGTGAGGGAGATCAGAACAGCCACGGGGAATCCGAAAGGGCTTCAGAGGGCGAACGGGGTTAAACTCAGCAGGTCAGGGCATCAGCAGATCAGGGCATGGTCGGGCAACAAACAGTGTGTCAGCGAGATAGACCTCTTCAGCCCGTGTCCCACGGTAATGCGGGGTGGAAATCCTCCACAAGCCTCTCTGTGCACTTCTCTGTGCCCCACTCCCGCAGCATCCAAGCTTCTCCCATAGTCACACATCATACTGTAAAATAATGGATGACCTCGCAGGGCCAAACAAGAAGACATAACAAGCAACTGAAGCCACGCAGGGCCAAGAAATGTCATCGTAAAAACAGCGAATGAAAAAAAAATAAAAAAAAATTAAATAATAAAAAAAAGGAATAATATCCTCCAAGGATAGCAATATATTAGCAGAAAACATCCCCTAAAAGGGGGGTCTCATCAAAGTGGGAAAACTCTGCAAGCGAGAAAGTGTGTCTTTAGAAAAAAACAACAGCTACGTATCTGAGCGCACTACATGGAAAAGATACATCTGAAAGCTTATAAAAAAGGAAAATGGTGTGGGGGGGGAACAATAATACATTGCAAGAAAAATACAAATCAGCTTTTACTCGGCAAAAATCAGGGAAAAAAAAAATCGGGGTGGGGGGGGACGGAACAACACGGCAGATAGGGTAGCGCAGTTTTCTCAGCCTGTGTCTCTGAACAAAAGAGGTGCCATGACACCCAGCATAACATGGGGGAGGTATTGCAGGTCTCGCACAGGCCCCGCTTTCTCCTCGAGCGTGCCCGCCCTACAAGGTGAATGCAGGGGAGACAAGTGCATGTGGCTGGCAGCTCCAGCTAGGACGGTTCCTCTCTGAAGGGTACGCCATACCGGTAGTTTCCATGGTGGAGCTATCCCGACCGAGATCATGCCGCTTGACCAAGTCGCACTCTGCAGCCTCCCAAAGGGACGATCTCCATTGCCCGCCAACTCCTCCGCTCCAGCCCGCAGTAGCGGGCACGCAGGAGGCACCCCAGGGACCTCAACTCCCGTTGTCTCCTCCACTCGTTCAGCAGCGATCTGCGCACTTCCCTTCCCTGTGGCTGTAGTCATCTCGTCAGGGCGTAAGACCACTCGCAGCGCGGCGACCAGACCTCCATCGACACAGCAGCTCCCGTCCGCATCATGCGGTACTCCCTCCTCCATTGCAAAAAGGTCATCCATGCGGCCGGCAGGGTATGCATCCCCTGACGCCGCTTCAGCTAAGGCCTCCGTCCTCCGGTCCACCCCCAGCGCAGACATCAGTCGGCACCAAGTACCTTGTGTAATCAGGGTCTCATCGTCTCCCGGCAACTGCTCCAGGCATGCCTCCAGATCGTCCAGCACATCCCCTAGGCTCCTGGTGGAGGGTGAGCAAGTCAGCTGCCACCAGTCCATGCCCTCCTCCACCTTCCCCGTTAGGGGGGCATCCGCTGCAGCCGAAGGATGGGGGCCCTCCATCCACGCGGCATACAGCATCCGACAGCCTGGGTAATCCAGCCAAAGAGGAGCAGGCTGCAAATTAGGCCTCAAAATGGCCACCGACAGGCCGCACCAGGCAGGGAACGAAGGCCTATCTCTCTGCTCGGCTCCAGAGGGGGGGCCAAAACGAGCTCCGGAGCCTGCCAACAGATGGCCAGCCTCCCAGGGGCACTCAAATGTGGGAATTCACTGGAAAATCCAGACAGAAATCCCAGTTCTCTGCAGGATCTGGCGGAGCACACTCAAAGCACGTCTCAAACGGGTTTTTTAACCCGTTTGCGTCTGGATTGTAATATGTGGTAAATACCGCAGCAAACGTTAATGCTCACGCAAGTGAGCATTAAAGTTTGCGTGAAGATCGTAAGAGGGCCCATAATCTTTATTAACTACATCACAAAATATCTCAATACATGTGAAGGATCTAATGCAATGGATATGATATATTGTTTACCACTTACTGGTAATACAGAAAGAATAGGTGTAGCGCCACGCTGTATTTACGAGCACCAAAACTTCAATGCTTATACCAGGAAGTAGTGGTTTCCTCCAAACATCTAAATGTACGTATCTGGTACAGTGCAACAGATGCTCTTGGAGTTCTGGTGTTTCTCACAATAAGCAGCCAAACAATGAGATATACGTGAAATATAAAATATAGATCATCACTCTACATTTGGAGGTGTTTCACTCACAAATAAAGAGCCCAACACTGGCCCTCAGTGGATATACGCCTCTGGTTTATCTTCTCCCTTCTCAGGTAAACCACACCTTTACCAGGATGATTCTTTAGGCCACCATACATATGCAGAGGGTAGGAGCCAAAAAAAGGGGGGGGACAGGAATACTCCCCTAGTGTAAATCCGATTTTCTTCTCATCAATACACTCTTTTGCGGATTTAAAACTTACAGTTGGTGGAGCTGCCGTAGCTCTAGGATTAGCGCATGTGGATTTTTCATTCTATTGGACAAATCCATAAAACCACCATAGGTCCAGGGACGTGGCTTTAAAAATGCATTTATTTAAAACATTTACAAAATCAAAATGAAATAAAAGAAAACAAGTTACATCACCAGGACTCGTTTCACAGTTGTACACGGCCTCAAACCGAATGAAAGGACACAACAGGTCTCGGCGGGAAGCCTTTGTCAAGGGTTGTCAAAGACTTCCCACCGAAACGTTGATGTACATGGTCGCTGCTCCTAAAACCTATCGGGGAGCTCCCCATACTTTTCTTGTGCAACTTTTGCAGTATTTGTCTCCTTTGATTCAGTGATGAGTAGTGTGGAGGTCAGTGCTACTTATTGTTTCCATATATTTTTGCCCTACTGATCTTATTGGTTTGTGATTATTTATGATACTTATTGATCAGAGATTGTCTTGATTTTTGATATACTGTATGAATGGTTTAGTACTTTCAGCTTATTACCAGTAGGTGGTAAACAATATATCATATCCATTGCATTAGATCCTTCACATGTATTGAGATATTTTGTGATGTAGTTAAAGGGATCTGCAGGTCTAGAAATATTTTAAAATTTACATTTAAACACTTTTATATCTATAGACCAGTGTTTCCCAAACCTGTCCCCGGGACCCTCACCCAAGCCAGATTTTGCAGATCACCTTGGGGAAAAGCAGACTGAATCCTGCAATCACTGAGCAGCAAATCATATCACCTGTGCTGTGCTTCACATATCCTGCAAACCTGGCGAGGTGGAGGGTCCTGAGGACAGGTTTGGGAAACACTGCCATAGACAAACTAGAATAAATCAATAAAAGTTTTAAAAATGTGTAAAAAAATGTTTATTTTCTTGCGTTAAACTGTGTCATTTCATCTTCTCTGGTGACGCCCCTCAACTAACACAAGCTTTGCACGTGAAACCCTGTGCACGCTCAGGACTAGTGATGGGCCAAACACCCCCGTGTTCGTTTCGCATTCGAACACCCAAAAAAGTTCGACCGCGAACTCGAACACAATGCAAGTCAATGGGGCTCGAACGTTTAAGGTCCCCTCCAAGAGGGCATATATGCAAGATATTGGTCATAAAAGGTGTATGGGGGTCCGGGTGCTGCCCTGGGGGGACAGGAAACAATGATTTTTTGTTTTAAAAAAAGGGAAAAAACTTTATTAACCCTTTCACTGCTGAGTGCTGAGCCATTTCACTGCTGTGCAGTGAGCTAATTTTTACCGCTTCTGCTCATGTTTAAACGCCGAAAAACCAGTGAGAACACTTAGCGCTAAATAATAAATGGTGTATACTAAAATGGCTGCTCGAATAAACACCTATGTACACCCTAAACAATAATTCAATAGAAAAAAATGGGCATGAGCCCCGGTGTGAGCGCACTTAACTGAGTTGGATAAACTTGAATTGAAAACTTCAATGGTATTCTTGATATTCTCATTAGAAGATCATAATAACCTAATAATAAAAGATAAAAAACTGCATGGTGCAAATAACGTTTGTATGAACAAGTAACACAGTTTTGTGAGATAACAGATTGTATGTATGAGGAACTCACAAGTGTAGAGCCAAATAAGGCTCAATAAGTGTCGCCTCTTGACCACTCCGGGGGGTCACACCCCTTGTATGGAATTCTTCACACTTTAAAACGATCGTGGGGTCATCCGTTTGTGGATTTCTTTAGCTCTTTAAAAACAAAGGAACACTTCCATTGCGCAAATATCAGTAACTTAGATGAGCAAATAAGAGAATGGGTACTCACAATCTCTTGAGCCTCTTAAGAAAGTGGCTCAGTATGAAGGCTTATCACGAATCTGGTAACCGATGGATTGGTTTCCCGGTGGGAAATGAACCAAAAAAATGAATGTGCACTATAATTATATCAATGCAACATTTAATAAAAATAATACAAATAAAAGAGATGCGTTTCACGCAACCAACTGTGGGCTTCCTCAGTCTTACATGATCTATCTTAACACAGTTATTAAATAGTGGTGTGGTGATCAGTATCTAGCGTCACCTGTGGTTAACGTCCATGCTTCGTTCCAACTTTAATTCCAGCGTGCGCTCCACAATGCAACTTCCGGTCACGTGAATCTTGATTCTACCACACGTACTTGCGTTCCAATTAAAACCTTGACGTGCGTTCCACATCAAAACTTCCGGTTTTTAAACGCCAATACCCAGTCCAATAGCAATAGCGACATACGTTCCAGGGCAGATCCAATTACAACATCAACACACTCAAATGAGCAGAATAGAGCTCAATTGCACAATGTAACCTTCTGGGAGGACCTTATTATAAAATAATCAATCGATAATAGTACACAGTCCGATCATATGGCTAAAAAACATCCCAGACACATAATATTAAATTGCAATACCCAACTTATGGATCATAAGTTTAACAGTGATCAAATATATTAATGTATTCACTAAACTCGCAATAAATCAAAATTGCAATTGAAGAATCCATGAGACAGCAATAATCATGACTCAATAATAAAATAATAAGTATAACCAAAATAGATCCAAATAAAACGATCCCATATGCTAAAAATGTTTAGGTCAAGATAGTCGACCCCTAAGTCACTAATATTAAAGTCTAACTTAATTCCCCATAAATTCTCATTGAGGTATGATATAAATTCTCTTAATTATGATATCATCGATATATCTTATATAGAGGACCAGGTGTTGCCCCCAGCGATGCCCCGCCCATACCATCTGGTGCTCCCAGTATGCCATGAACACATTGGCATAGCTAGGGGCAAACCTGGTCCCCATAGCTGTTCTGGTCAGTTGTAGGTAGACCAGAAATAATTATTATCCAATATTAATCTAATCCCCTCAATTACAAATTTTATTTGATCTTCCTCATAATGACCTACTTCTTTCAAAAAATATCTTGACCTAAACATTTATATTGAAGATGGTACCATGAAGACTAGGACACATTTTAAAGATGTTAATGTTAACAGTTATATTGGTTTAACAAGTGATCATTATCCTCCGTGGTTAAAAACTGTCCCTAAAGGACAGATGACCCGACTTCGGAGGAATTGTACTGATATCCAGGAATTTAAGAAACAGTCCGATAAGCTAATGGGTGACTTCGAAGAGAAAGGGTATATGAGGACAGAATTAGAACAAACAAGGGAAGAAGTACTAAATTTGGATAGGAACATGTTGTTACAATATAAAACTAAAAAGAGTACTGATGAAATTGTATTACCTATTATTATAGATTATAATATTGGAAATAAAAATATCAAAAAGTATATACGGAAGTATTGGCCAATACTAAAAGAGGATCCATTACTTAGAGATATTTTACCTATACAACCTCGAGTTATTTATAGAGGTGGAGGTAGTTTAACACAGAAATTAGTGAGGAATCATCTACGGGAATCAAACGATCAGATAAATTGGTTTGGTCTAACATCTGGATTTTATGGATGTGGAGACTGCATTAGCTGTAGAAAATCGCACAATAAGAAAAGACAAATTACCACATTCTATGCTAATCAAATCAAGTATAAAATTAGAGATAAGTTAACTTGCTTCTCAAAATACCTCATTTATACATCACGATACCCTTGTAACAAATATTATATAGGGAAAACTACACGAGCATTACAGGTTCGTGTAAATGAACATATTAACAACATTAATAGAGGTTATGAGAAACATTGTGTCTCCAACCACTGTAGACTTAAACATAATAAAAACCCTATAGGTTTAGAATTTTTCGGTATCGAAAAAGTAACAAAAAATTGGAGAGGAGAAAATCTGGATTTGAAATTAGCTAAAACTGAAATGAAATGGATTTATAAACTAAACACACTTGAACCAAATGGTTTAAACGCTGAATTTGAATTATGTCATTTTTCATAACTTTTATTCATTGGTTTATTTTTAGCTAGGGATGCACCGATACCGATACTAGTATCGGTATCGGGGCCGATATTGCCGTTTGCACGAGTACTTGTTACTCGTGCAAACGGCCCGATACATCCCGCCGATACCGGAAGCCGGCGCTGGGCCGGCTTGCCGGTATCCGCGGGGCTGGGGAAGCTGGCCGCGTGCATGAAAAGCACGCGGCCAGCGTTCCCCTCCGGCGCGCCAAATACTCACCCTTCCTGAAGTTCCGGTCTCTGGGCAGTGATGCTTTCCCGCGGCCACTGGGCGCTCCTGTGACGCGGCCTCTCGGCTGGAGGCAGCGTCACAGATGCACCCGGCGGCCACGTGACTGCATCACTGCCCAGAGACCGGAACTTCAGGAAGGGTGAGTATTTGGCGCGCCGGAGGGGACGCTGGCCGCGTGCTTTACATGCACATGGCCAGCTTCCCCAGCGTTCGAGCTGGGGGCCAATCCATGAGACCTGGGGGCCAATCCATGAGACCTGGGGGCCAATCCATGAGACCTGGGGGCCAATCCATGAGACCTGGGGGCAAATCCATGAGACCTGGGGGCAAATCCATGAGACCTGGGGGCCAATCCATGAGAGCTGGGGGCCAATCCATGAGACCTGGGGGCCAATCCATGAGACCTGGGGGCCAATCCATGAGACCTGGGGGTAAATCCATGAGACCTGGGGGCCAATCCATGAGAGCTGGGGGCCAATCCATGAGACCTGGGGGCCAATCCATGAGACCTGGGGGCCAATCCATGAGACCTGGGGGTAAATCCATGAGACCTGGGGGCCAATCCATGAGAGCTGGGGGCCAATCCATGAGACCTGGGGCCAATCCATGAGACCTGGGGGTAAATCCATGAGACCTGGGGGTAAATCCATGAGACCTGGGGGCAAATCCATGTGAGCTGGGGGCAAATCCATGTGAGCTGGGGGCAAATCCATGAGACCTGGGGGCAAATCTATGAGACCTGGGGGCCAATCCATGAGACCTGGGGGCCAATCCATGAGACCTGGGGGCCAATCCATGAGACCTGGGGGTAAATCCATGAGACCTGGGGGCAAATCCATGTGAGCTGGGGGCAAATCCATGTGAGCTGGGGGCAAACCCATGTGAGCTGGGGGCAAACCCATGTGAGCTGGGGGCAAACCCATGTGAGCTGGGGCAAACCCATGTGAGCTGGGGTCAAATCCAGGAGACCTGGGGCAAATCCATGTGAGCTGCGGTCAATTTCATATAAATTTTTATATGAGGTCTGTTCCTATTGGAAAGCGTCACATGACATTAAATAAAAGTATCGGTACTCGGTATCGGTGAGTACTTTTAAAAAGTATCGGTACTCGTACTCGGTCTTAAAAAAGTGGTATCGGTGCATCCCTATTTTTAGCATATGGGATCGTTTTATTGGGACCTATTTTGGTTATACTTATTATTGAGTCATGATTATTGTTGTCTCATGGATTCTTCAATTGCAATTTTGATTTATTGCGAGTTTAGTGAATACATTAATATATTTGATCACTGTTAAACTTATGATCCATAAGTTGGGTATTGCAATTTAATATTATGTGTCTGGGATGTTTTTTAGCCATATGATCGGACTGTGTACTATTATCGATTGATTATTTTATAATAAAGGTCCTCCCAGAAGGTTACATTGTGCAATTGAGCTCTATTCTGCTCATTTGAGTGTGTTAATGTTGTCATTGGATCTGCCTTGGAACGTATGTCGCTATTGCTATTGGACTGGGTATTCGCGTTTAAAAACCGGAAGTATGGATGTGGAACGCACGTCAAGGTTTTAATTGGAACGCAAGTACGTGTGGTAGAATCAAGATTCACGTGACCGGAAGTTGCATTGTGGAGCGCACGCTGGAATTAAAGTTGGAACGCAAGCATGGACGTTAACCACAGGTGATGCTAGATACTGATCACCACACCACTATTTAATAACTGTGTTAAGATAGATCATGTAGGGGGGCGTGGCCAGCCATCGAGGAGAGCGGACGTCTTTTGTGGGAGCTCCGCTTCTAATGCTTGTTCTGAGGTCCCCCTGACGAATATTTTGGCCTGCTGACAAACCTGGGGGCTTCTGAAGGGCTGGCCAACGGAACCGAAATGTCCGGGGTCCGCACTGCTCCCCCCCGGACCAGAGACTTGCCCTGAGGCAGTTTGCCGTCTCCACCACGATGCCGGCGGCCATCTTGCGGCCTGCTGCTCGGATGTCCCCCACTCAGATGCCCTATATGCTCTACCCCGACTGGCGCTTGGTCGGAGGCTATGGAGACGGTGGGCCCACGTCTCTTGGCTGTTCCGATCGGGTGTTGGGCAGCATGTTGTCAGATGACCTGGCGGGCGGACGAGGGGGCCTCCCCTGCTGTTTCTGGAGGTATGGTGGACGCTGTCTCAGGCCTAGATGCCTGTTTACGTCTGTTACAAGCAGAGGATGACGATGCCCGCTGACTAAAGGCGTCTGGCGCCAGATGATGCGGCGCTGCGGGGCTATGGAGAGGAGGTGACTCTGATGAGGGTGAGTTGTGAGGCAATGGATCCCCTGAACAGAGTTCCACCGGGGAGGTCCCGAGGAGCAGCCGACACATATATGATGTGAGACCATGGAGGCGGATAGTGTGTGGATGGCGATCCAGAGTCTCTACCCCTGCAGGAGGATGAACTGCCGCCGCTGAGTAATTCCAGAGGATCTGCTATGCATGGCTCACTGGGTTGCGCAGGGCTTGACGGTTGCGGTGGTGGAGCCCACGGACACCAAACGTGACCTGAAGATGGAGGAACGTCCCCCCATACTGTTCGGAGGGAAACCGCGGTCTGCACCTTCGGTTCTGTCCCTTACCTCGCTGCTGGCTAAGGCTCTTGAGTCTGATAAGGCCGAAACACCTGGATTGCCTTACGGGACGCTGCCTGCTATGGCCCCGTTTCCGTTTATGGACACGGGCTGAAGTACCTCGCCTCATGTCCTGGACTGAAACTCTCCCTCACTTGATATCGACTTTGATACCCCCTCGATGCCTCACATACGGAGTTTTCCTACTTTGAGACCCCCCATCTGGGGATGTTACTTGTCCAGTATGTAGCTATCCTTTGATGACTTTCCTATTTTGTTATTACTAGCTGTTCTTCGGATGATATTTTCCGGCCCTGTATGAATATAGTTGACTCTACCACTCTGAGATTACCCAATGTTTTGGTCTTTACGCCGAGTGTTTTCTACCCCCGATGTCTCACCTTATACGTTTCTAAGTATTTGATCTATGACCCTCCCCTACCCTTATATATGTGTACTATTATCTGATGAGACCCCCTCTCTGGGGATGTTTATTTAATTTATTTATTATTATTTTTTTCTCTATTTTTTCTTCTTTCTTTTTCTTCTTTCTTTTTCTTCTTTCTTTTTTCTTTCTTTCTCTCTCTCACGTTATTCCTCAAAGGCTTGCACTGCAGAAGATGGTGTATCCATTCCCCCCACCCCTTTTTTTTTTTTTTCTCTGGCATTACTGGGATGCCTGAGGCGCGCCACCATAACTTTGCGTTATGATTGGCCCTTAGGGTCCTGGGCCCCGTGACATTGTCCCTCCATGGCCTCCTTCAGGAGCGTGCCAGGAGCGTCACGGCAATGGCCTTTGCCATTTTTCACAACCCCCCCCCCCTTTTTTTTTTTTTTTTTTTTTTTCTCTCTCTCTGTTATTTGGATTACCATCTTTTTGATAGCGTTGTGAACATAATTCCTTGTGATGATGCAATGTTTCCTGCAGACAAACTAATTTTTGATTTCTATTTCGATGAGACCCCCCTCTTTGGGGATGTTTATCTGCGTTGATTTCCTGCTGTCCAGCCTGCTGTGGCCCTGCGCGGCCGTTTACTGTTATGTGTATTGATGACAATGTTACAAAATAAAAATTTTGAAAAAAAAAAAAAAAAAGATAGATCATGTAAGACTGAGGAAGCCCACAGTTGGTTGGGTGAAACGCGTCTCTTTTATTTGTATTATTTTTATTAAATGTTGCATTGATATAATTATAGTGCACATTCATTTTTTTGGTTCATTTCCCACCGGGAAACCAATCCATCGGTTACCAGATTCATGATAAGCCTTCATACTGAGCCACTTTCTTAAGAGGCTCAAGAGATTGTGAGTACCCATTCTCTTATTTGCTCATCTAAGTTACTGATATTTGCGCAATGGAAGTGGTTCCTTTGTTTTTAAAGAGCTAAAGAAATCCACAAACGGATGACCCCACGATCGTTTTAAAGTGTGAAGAATTCCATACAAGGGGTGTGACCCCCTCAGAGTGGTCAAGAGGCGACACTTATTGAGCCTTATTTGGCTCTACACTTGTGAGTTCCTCATACATACAATCTGTTATCTCACAAAACTGTGTTACTTGTTCATACAAACGTTATTTGCACCATGGAGGTTTTTATCTTTTATTATTAGGTTATTATGATCTTCTAATCAGAATATCAAGAATACCATTGAAGTTTTCTATTCATGTTTAAACGCAATTTGAAGCCATGGGAAATGTTTTATCATCAACAAGTGGGAAATGTTTGACCAACAATGAGTGGGAAATGTTTGATCAACACACAGGACAGGGTATACCTGAACTAGGCCAGACGGTATACAAGGACGCATTCTAACACAAGCCCAAATCGATCAGTGTTAGAGTGGTCAGGAATAGCCAAGGGCTGGTACACACAGGGTATCAATCATATAAGCCAAAAATCGATCAGAGTTAGAGTGGTCACAAGGAATAGCCAAGGACTGGTACACGGGGGTGGTTCTCATACAAGCCAGAAAACAACGGAGACTGAAAAATCAACCAAGTAGTGAATCGCCAGGAGACACTCAGCACTGAGGGAAGCGAACTCCACAACAGGGCGATGGCCTGATCACGCGGTCCGTATTTAAACCCGGCGGGCGCATCATCTGGGGCTCATCTGACACGCTCCACCTCCTGACGAGCCCTGCGAAGTCCGGAAGCTAGCACAAATCCTGGCACCCGGCTTGTCGATTGCGCCGCTGAGTGCTAGGGCCCCCGAGCCCCAGACGTGACAGATATGCTCATACACAGCACACATTACTGTGAGTTTTATTGCTGTGGAACGGTGTTATGTCCTTTTTTTGTTTTGGAAGGGGGCGAAAAGCTGTTACGGGTTGAGGAAGGTTACGGGGGGGCCCCATCATGAGGTTCAGTAAGGGGCCCTTTCATTTCTGATGGCTGCCCTGTATGCATCCGGTACACGGGTCAGTGCACCCAAATATTGGGCCTTTGGTGCCAGCTTGTGCCGTCACACCGTAACCCCTCTGAGGTAATGAGGAAGAGTGCAGGATTGGACCCTGTGGTCAAAAATTGAAATGATATGCACCTGTCACATTCAAGTGCAGAAAAATTGTGTCTTAGTCGGTGGTGCACGACACCGAGAATCTAACAGGGTTATTCAAACAGATCCGAATTGTGGCCGAAAGGTAACTGAACAGTGAAATTCAGCGTATGGTTACCTTTCCTGGCCATTCGGCTATTCAGAGCAGGCAGTTCGCCAAATGTTGGTGAATGCCTCCACATACGGTGCCTGTTCGAGGGCAGTGAAATCCCCATAGAGAAGCAATGCTTTGTCTATTCAGAGAACAAAACCCAGCAGTGAAAAGTTGCCAAAATGCCCTGCTGTTCGGTGGTTTAATTCAGCAGGTTTATTCAGGAGAATCCCATAGGCTTCAATGTTAAAAATATTCCCGTTTTAATACAATCTAATAAACCGTTTATTATTATATTCTGCAGTAAAGAGTCTCTTTATTTTTAGATTTTTTTCTAGGATCTTTAAGCATTTTTTGTAATTTTTTTAGAAAAGAATCCCCCCCCCCCTCGAAATTTCCGCAAACGTCCCGAAAAGTTTGAAGTTCGCGAACTTTCAAACAGCCGATGTTCGAATCGAACAAGTTCGAACCAGCAGCCCATCCCTACTCAGGACCTCAGATTGGGAAACTGAGGAACTGTATATTGGCTATCTGCGCAACTGTGAGAGCAAAACACACCTGCTGACTCGCTCACACACTCACTTGCGTGTTTTCATGGTTTACATATTCACCATCTCACACACACTGCCTCAAGTCACTCCCTCTCACACTCTTTCTTGTGCCCGCTCGCTCTCCCTGCACTACTTGTGCTCTCTCTGCTTTATCTTGCTGTCTTTCTCTTTACCGTTTCTTGCTGTGTGTCTGTGCTTTTCTTTGTTGTCCCTCTCTCCGCTGTCTCTTTTTCTCCCTGTGTATTGATTTCTTTCCTTCTACGTCTCTGCAGTAGCTGGGGGTTAAAGTTCAGCCGTGCCCTCCCCTCAGCTCACAGTGCAGGAGGGAGGAGGAGCAACTCAGTCGCACATGCTCAGTGCATTTTTCATCTATACTTAGGTATGCACACTGATTGGTTAGCACAAAGTGCCTCCTGAGGTGGTTGTGGAAAACGTCAAGAAAGAAAAGCAGGTAAATATGAAAAAATATAATTGACTTGCTTTTTATGTCGTATGAGACTACTGACTCCTTCAAAATGAATAGCATGTTTTTAAAAGCAAACTAGCAAAGCAGGCATATCCCGTTAATAAAGGTCATTTATTTTTATACTTGGTGTGCATCCTACTTCTTGTTGTTACCGGTTTGTTAGTTGGCAGTAAGGGTTGGCCAATGTTGGTGATAGCACCCGGTAATTTTTAATATTTTAAAGTGCAACACAATCATGTTTGTTTTTTGTTTACAGTCAAGGTCCAGACACATGCCTTGGTGTTACTGTATAATGTCCCATTCCCAGCAGCCTCACCTCTCCAGTCAGCAGACGGATGATCTTATTGGTCAGTTCCAGGATCTTCTCTTTGTTTTGCTCATGGATTCCTGAGTGAGGTGGAGGCTCCGTATTGAAGCTTTTGCTCCTATAGTATAGTCCTCCTTTTATTTGGTGAGTACTGTTGTCAGTGACCATCTCATGGATCTTCACCACCTTATGATCCTAAACATTTGAGTGACAGCAATATATCTATAATGAGTATAAACATGCCAAATCCTAAGAGCCTCGTATCTTCTTGTGGAAATAACACTCTCTGCTCTTATCAGTATCAAACAGCTCCAGGGTTGTTATTTTATATATTCTTTAGAAGATTTTGCGTCAAACAGTGAACAGCAGAGTAAAATAAGGGAAGTGTTTCACAGGTTCAGCTCAATATCACAAGAGCAATGTAACATAATACCCTGATCAGACACAGCATTATAACAATGGCGCTTGTCAAGCGGTGGAATATATTAAGCAGCAAGTGAACAGCCAGATCTTGAATTTCATGTGTTGGAAGCAGAAAAAATGGAAAAGTGAAAATATCGGAATGATTTGACGAGGGACAAATAGTAATGGCAAGAGGACTGGGTCACAGCATCTTCAAAACGACAAGTCTTGTGGGGTGTCCCTGGTTTGTAGTGGCTAGTACCTACCAAAAGTAGTGCAAGGAAGGGTTACCGGCATCAGGGTCATGGGCGCCTGAGGCTCATTGATGCTCGTGGGGAGTGAAGACTAGCCTGTCTGGTCACACAAGAAGCTTATATTGCTGAAAAACGTAATGCTGCCCATGATAGGAAATTAGGTGACCTTTTTCAGTAGGAAAATGCCCCTGACACACTGCAAATATTGTTCAAGAATGGTTTGAGGAACATGACAAAGAACTCAAGATGTTGCTTGGCTTTCAAATTCCCCAGATCCCGATCCGACTGAGCATCTGTGGGATGTGCTGGATTAACAGATCCGATCCATGGAGGCCCCACCTCACAATTTGTATGAAGTAAAGTATCTGCAGTTAATGTGTTGGTGTCAGATACCACAGGACATGTTCAGAGGTTTTCTGCACTCCATGCCTCAGTTTGGTGCCAGATGGTGGCCTGGCGCCTAAAGGGGTTAACATGATGCATCACTGGAAAGGTTAGACTGTGACCAAAGGATGTGCTGGGAGTGTATAAAAACGCTAATCTGGCTTCATTAAAACAAGATCTGGGTTGGAGCCGCCGGGAGAGGTGAGAATTGGCGGCAGGCGGGCTTCAGACGCCCAGGACGTACTATGCCGACGTAGCATGCTGAGGCGTTAAAGCCCACCTAATGCAGGGTGGCATAGTATGTACGGCGTCCTAAAGGGGTTAACATACAAAAAATTGAAAATTCAGAGCACACCATTACAATTTAGGCAAAATATAGTAAAACACTCAACTCGTTTGAAAGAAATCTGGCTTTGCCTACCTCCTAGCCTCATTGCAGGTTTTATTTAAAACCTTGATCTGCCAGGAACTCCAGTGGGATGCTGGTTCCAAGTAAGTATAACGTAAAAGAACAGACATTAGGTTGGCATAGAGTAAGACCTGCAGACGATGGGGCACATTGGCGCTGTGACAGGCTTATGCAATATGTGATCACATCTTGTAACTAGGGATGCAACGATACCACTTTAAGATCGAGTACCGATACCTTTTTCATGTCTCACCGATACGGAGTACCGATAATTTTATTTAATGCCATGTGACCACTTTTCAAGAAGAACAGACCTCATATAAAATGCCCTCGGCTCTCAAATATATTGCCCCCAGCTATCATATACATTGCCCCCAGTGGTTTCGCCCGTTCTGCCAAGCCCCTCTGAGTGCTCTTCTTCCTTCGAGCGTCCGCTGGCAAAGGTTGTAGCCTGGCCGCTCATTGGGAAACGCTCACAAGCCGCTGTCTCACGACATCCCGGAGTTCTCCCGAGATCATGGCTGGTGGATCCCAGGCGCGCCACCGGGCTACAACCCTTTGCCGGCGGATGCTCGAAAGAGGAAGAGTGCTTGGAGGGGCATGGCAGAGTGCCGTTCGAGCACCGCCCCACAGACGCCCTCCGGCAAGCCAGCCAAGTGCTGGCTTCCAGTAACGGTTTAGGTTCAAGGGCACCTGCTCATGCAGATCCCGGTAGCGGCACTGATACCAATACTTGTATCAGTATCGGTGCATCCCTACTTGTAACTAAATCTCCATCATTTGTTAACCCTAGTTAGGAGTTTTTATTATCTGTTGCCTGTATTGTAATGGCGTGCTCTGATTTTTCTGTATTTTATGCCAACCGGCCACTCAGAAGCCCCCTTAAAAAACATGTTATGAGAGTGGGGCCATTCTGGTTTTGTTCATTAATGTTGTGCTGATTATGGTATATCAATGTACAGTCTCCATAAAGGAGAACCACGTGCAGGAGGAGGAGAAATAAAAAAAGATGGGCTGGCTTCCATTGGAAGTGGCATTCCTGTCCCTCTACTAAATCCTTGGAGGGACCAGAAGTCCGGGAAGGTGGACATCAGCCAAGCAGAGCCATGGTGACTGCCAGCATGATGCAACCAAGACATCTCCAGGTAATTAAATACCATCAATAATATGTGAATTTCATTGAATCTCTTACCTCTCCAGTCAGCAGAAAGATGATTTCCAGAGTTAGATCCAGGATCTTCTGGGTCAGTCGATCCCTGGCTTTGTCTTTATTCATTATCACAGTTTACCTGGACGCCCGGATCTTGTGGAAGGGAAGGATTAGAGGAAGCACAGTATTCCTGAAACTGGAGATAAATAATATGAATGTCAGAGGTCGCCCGGTGTTGTGTGAAGCAGAAATGAAGCCCAGAGCAGCATCAACACACTCCTTCCACCTACTTTAAGGGACACTTGACGCACTCTGACCACTTTAGCTTATTCAATTGGTCAGACTGCATGGAGTGCCCCATTCTCTGCTCCTCCAATCCTGTTTCACTGGTACAGCTGTGTGACGTGGAGGGCTTCTTGAGCCTACGCAGCTGTCACTTGGCAGACAGGATTTTGAATATTTGTTCATGAAGACAACAGCAGCGGGATGGTGGTGCGTGCGCCGCTCTGAGTAAGAGACAGATACACCATTTGCTCCTCATACGTATGTAATTTGCTAAAGAACTCCAAGGACGTCTGCATTCGGAAGTCCTGGAGAAGAGCAGAAGAGGAGCCCATTGGCACTGGACAAAATTAAATTTTACTTTAGTTTAAACTAATCTAAAAAAAGTCTGGCAGCCAAGGAAGATGGCTGTGCGAGTCTAGAAATCGTATGATGGCTCTGCGAGTCTAGACATCGTATGATGGCTCTACTATAGCCAGAACATCGGCAGCGGATTTCTGTTTCTCTGTTAGTAACACTATCCAGGTTCAGAGACTAGGAGCTACCATTTGAGTCTGCTTATGGATGCGCATGATCACCAGAAGCCCAGCTGGACCCCATTCCAGCCTGCTTCTTAAAAAAAGGGAATGCACCGGTGGGGGATGTCCAGACCTCGAGGAGAGCAGCCGCCGTCCTGCTGAGCTCCGTGCTGCACAGCCTGATATCGGGCTCCTGCGGACGTTTTTATTGCCTGAAATTGGTGCACTCTCCTTGGGGCGTTTGTCTGGAACTCCGGGACCCAATTGATTCACCCTGCGGCTATCTTGCGGCCTATGCTGGGGTTCCTATGGCCTGATTCTTTCTCGGGTGCAGCATCCTAAAGCACTGTCCCGAGCATTCCCTCCATGGAGGCTTCTGCTGCCGGGTCACATGTCCAGCAGAATCTTGCCTCTCACGAGATCCTGCAGGTTGGTGGAGTGATCGTGGGGGGGGGGGAGAGACTGGGGATATTTTTTCCCAGTCTCACTCTGTTCCCGACGGCCAGAAGCAGCAGATCAGGACGCCATTCTCACCGCGGGATGAAAAGTGAGTATTTGATTATTTTTTTTTGGGGGGGGGTGAGGTCCAGCTGCTGCTAACTGATTCTGCTTAGAGATGTAGCAAACTTTTTTAGTTAGGACTGTGATCCAAATGGTAATTACTCTCTGCTTACTCTTTGCGCTCCCAATGTTAAGTACAGGGAGCACAAAGTACAGAAAGCAAGCGCTAAAAAGCACTAGTACCGATTCGCTAATGGGTTTTGTAACCTGTTAGCGATTGGGAGGTGATACGGACAGAACCCTATCACCTCAATTAGCCTAGAGCTAACGCTCATTTATGTGGCCGTGCTATCCAATCTGTTCGCATCCTCTACACAGGACTTAATTTATTCCACCAACTGGATAAGCATATAGACTGTGTGTGCGTAGATTCGTAGTAATTTGTGATACTAGGAATCCGAGAGACGACAACAGTCAGACTGACACAATGTTTCCAAGTAGGGGGGGTAACCCAAAATACACAGAGATAACAAGAATGGAAACTAGTCTCAGATACGGATAGAAAAATAAAACTTATCTTATAATGAAAGAAGAGCTAAAACGGTCAATGAAAAACGTGTAAAAACACCACATCCACAGGAAAATATATACCCCAAAAGAATCACAAATATATGATTACACTGTGTAGCATTACAGAGGATAGCGGCAATTCACTAAGAAAACCTGGCTAATACCTGTCTGGACTAAATATGCTGAACCAGAAAGACACGGTACTTAGAATATGCATGATATATATATATAGGCAGCAGAAACAAGTAAACGATAGTCTAGTCATACGTGTCTGAGTCTAGTTTCATTCTTGTTATTCCACCAACTGGGCCTTAGACCTGATCTTCCTGCTCTCAGCTTCACCCAGAGCTGAATGGACAATGTAAAAAACTATCCATCCCCTTAACATGATGTATCTGCCTGATTCTTCTGTACCTCGAGTCCTCACTGCACCGCTGAAGGAGCGAGAGCTGAAGGCTCTATTCCTTTTTGAAAGATGAAACATGTACATGTTTTCATACGTCACTTATCCTTTATATAAGGAAGGGGGGGATAAAGAGTTATCCTCTCCTCTGGCGCTTTTCATTGTTTTAACATCATTTTCTGAATTTCATTTTTTTTTCTTAATTTTGATTCTTTATGAATGTTTCTATTATGAAAGCAATGTTCATTAATGTTTAATTCAATGTTAGGTCTCCGGATCATTTTGGTCGATGTTCTGGTTGCTTATGAGATGTGCTATTTATCTTATTACCCAAAAGGAAAGATGCCGCACTCTTAGGGTGGAGCAATCACGAAACGGTCATACACCCGCCCCGAAGTACTCACTCTGTTACCTTAGCATTTTCCCTAGACTATGGAGCGGGGAAGACCTTTTTGGCCTCGCACTCACACTTATTTAACTTTACCCACTGGTAATGGATCACCTACTGGAAATTGTTTCCCATAATGCTAGTGGGTTAAACTCACCCATTAAATGTAGAATGGTCATGGCACATTATGTTAAATTGGGGTCAGACATCTTATTCTTAAAGGAAACCCACTTCAGTAAAAGCTATAATTCCCAAATACCGTTCAATGAGATACCTACACATTTACACGCCACGTATACTTCCTCCTCGGAGGGGTGTCTATTTTGGGTTCAAGGTCGGTAATGAGGTTGAACGTTTATAAAAAGACCCAGATTGGAGATAGAACCTTCCAAAATAAGAGCTATCAGAGGACATAAACTCTTTATTAATGTTTTCGCTCCCAAGAAAAAACAGCATAACTATATCTCTTCTTACTTCATGGTCGCAGCCAATGATTATTGTAGCGCAGGAAATTTAAACAGTGTGATGGACTCTGCTATGGACAGGACTGGTCCAGCAAACTCATATCAAACTCCCTTGACCAGGAAAGGTCTACAAGACCTCCTTTACTATCACATTCTCCATAATACCTGGAGGGTTTCTCATCCCGCAGGCAAAGGCTACTCTTTCTATTCCTCTGTCCTTTCGATGTGATTTTATTAGTCAACCTCTTATTCCGCTGCTCCAGGAAGCTGCATCCATCAGTGGATATGGTCTGACCATGTGGCTATGGACGATACCTTAGGGAGTCTAAGCAGGAAGAGAAGGACTCCTATGTGAAGAATAAATCCCTCTGTCACACAAGAACAACTTCATATGTTGGAAACTGAGGAGGCTTTGAATAATATTATGATTTACACGACCCGTATCACCTTACTTCATTAATAATGTGTGTGCGGCGTGAGAAGCCGGAGGACGCGGCGTTCATACAGAGTCATTACAGCGCTGCTTTATAGAGGGCGTAGGACGCAGCGTTCATACAGAGTCATTACAGCGCTGCTTTATAGAGGCCGGGCGGACGCGGCGTTCATACAGAGTCATTACAGCGCTGCTTTATAGAGGCTGGGAGGACGCGGCATTCATACAGAGTCATTACAGCGCTGCTTTATAGAGGCCGGAGGACGCGTGTTCATACAGTCATTACAGCGCCGCTTTATAGAGGCCGGAGGACGCAGCGTTCATACAGAGTCATTACAGCGCCGCTTTTTAGAGGCCGGAGGATGCAGCGTTCATACAGAGTCATTACAGCGCTGCTTTATAGAGGCCGGAGGACGCAGCGTTCATACAGAGTCATTACAGCGCCGCTTTATAGCGCCAGGGGGAGTTTGGGGATTGGATAGGTTTAATGGGGAGCTGCCTGTAAGGAGCCACACACTGTAACTCCCATGATCCTCAGTCAGGTGAAATGTCCCCATGTTTAGAGTGATGCCAGAGCTCCTCCCTGCGCGGCAACTCGCACGGCGCTGTAATGGAGCTACGCGGCTATGAGGGCTGCACCATGACTGTCCCACAATGACAAGAGACAGCTTTCCATGCAATAAATAGCATGTGGAACATGGCTCCCACACATACCTGAGCCTCCTGTCCCAGGACACCAGCTCTGTCTCTATTACTCCTGTGTGTGTCCTCTCCAGTCACATGGGGGTGTGAGCAAAGATTAGACATTCCCAGCACAGCCTCAGATTCTCACACACCACTTCCTGAAACACAAGAGATGCGACGCACTCTGGTGACATCACAACTCATGTGACTGGCTGCAGAGGTCACATGGTGCAGGTGAGGAGCTGCTGCTGGGGGAGAGGAATGGCAGACACTGAGCTGTGAGGTGTCTGGATCCAGCACTGAGGGACAGGGAGGGAGACACAGCACGATCAGGCCATTCATTAACCCTTTATTCTGCATTATGTGGAGTCCTGGGGAAAGGAAAGCCTCAGGGTCAGTTTATGGAGCTTCTGTCCTCAGTGTTTAGAGCAGGAAATGGGGAGGGAGAGGGAATTAAACTCACACAGCAATGGGGATTTCATCTGACAGGATTCACAGCCCCTGCTGACTTATAGGGAGAGAGCGGCAGCTACTCAGCACTGACAGGGTTAATACACAGAGCACTGACAAGTTTAACACATTGCTAACAGGATTAAAGAGATACTTTATTAAAAAATAGAGTCTCTTATTTTTGCTCTTCGCTGCTGAGACATTTTTTTTCAATTTCAAGCGAGTTTATTAGAGCAAAGAGCAACAAATACATAAAAAAGCAAATTAAATGAAGATCAACAGAGGGACAGTATTTGTCTACCAGGTTACGAAAATACATCACATAAGAGTCAAACGATAGAACAGAACGACCGGCTCCAGGTCAGGATCAGTGCCCGTCACAGGGCGCATCATACAAATGAATAGGAAGGTGAAGCAGGTTACTGAAGTAACCGATCGACCTCTTGGCGCAGAACATAGCAAACATGACGGCTGGTAGGGGGTAAAATGGATAAAGATCGCTTTCATGTGGGTGAAAGAGAAATAAAAAAAAAGGAGGGAGTGACAGATCAGTACAATGAGGAGAGAGGGAAGGAGAGGAGCAAACCAACACAGGGAAGGAAAGGGGGGGGGACTAAGTAGGACAACAGAGAAGAGAGGGGGGGACAGTGAAGTGCCGACCCGGGAATGAAACTATGGTCAGAGACGGCACACTCCAGAGCATACCTTTCTAATCATGCTCCAGGAAGGCAGTCCAGGGGATCAGGCACACCCCCCTGCATCAGCACACAGTTAAGGCCAATGTTATTGCAACAAAATTAAGATCTTGGAGAGGGAGGTCCGTCTAATGCGCCATCAGCGACCCTTGTTTGAAACGCCACAGGGGATCGGAAAGCATCCCAATAATACCAACTGAAGAGATGATCAGGCGTCCTCTCTTCTTGGAGAGCCATCAGGTCTTGCACTGATCTCAAAGTCTCCACCATGGCAGCCCATTCACTAAAAGGTGGGTTTGACCTGAGAATGCAATGGAATCCGGCATCTCGCTGCCAACAGTAAGCGAAGGACTATGGACTTACTCTGTAGATGTGGAGGGCCCAGTAAGTGCAGCAAATGATATACGGTAGGGGAAAATGGTAAAGTGAGGTTTGCAATCCCTGCAATCATTTCTCCCATGAGGTGCCAAAAAAGGAGTTATATGGTGGTCTTGTCTGCGTATATGTAAATATGTCCCAACCTTCGACTCGCAGCACCAACACAAGGAGTCTGCGGAAACCGTAAATCGGGAAACGCGGTGAGGAGTATAGTACCAAAATGTCTGAATCTTATGGGAGATCTCAACAAACTTAAAGCTCTACGGTTCTCGCGCTTTTCAGTACAAGGTCTTAGACCACAGCTCTGGGAGAAAGGAATCTTCCAACAAACGTTCCCACTTGCCACACAACGATGGAGGGGAGTCATTGTGTTGTTGTAGCAGACCATAGAGTGTAGAAAAGCTCCCGGGTAAAGTTAAGACCAATTCGCAGTAAGACTGTGGCGCATCATGTGATCAGGACGAGTCCCCCAGAAGTAGACGAAATCTACACAGCAATCTGATTCGTCAATTGATTAAGACCTAATTAGAACATGAGCATGTATATGATAGGACACTGGCCCCTGGAGACCCCGCCCATACTACGGTCTACTGACTGAAGAAGGCAGATCAACTGCCAAAATGCATCTCAGTTACTCTATCAGGTGTGTTTTTATATGTTTATACAATTATATTTATTGTATTGTGTTTTAAATAAAAAGTGTTTTATGGCAAAAGTGGAGCAATTGAGGACCTTCCTCTTTTCATGAAACTACACCAACCCAGGGAGGAAACAAAAGGAGGATTACCAGGCCAATTTCAGAAAGGTTGCGCACAAACCTAATGGTACATACTTGCCTACCACACGATATCGGCTGTGGAGTCCAGTGGTAACGTCTCTACCCTTCGACAGTGGAGAAGCACGTCAAAATACCATTCTGCACATCCCTCCAATGCAACTCTGGAGAAGTCTCCACTTTACGAGAAACGGGTTTAACCTAACCACCAGGTTGCTGCTCTACAATCATGGAAAGATGACTCGATCCCACTCAGACGCCACCAGCGAGTGTCCTTGGGCAAGACACCTAATGATATGGATGCGTCTACCTCACAAAATACTTGTACATCTCATAGATTGTAAGTTCACTTGGGAACAGGGTCCCCCTGAATCAGGCCATGTCATCCATGTGTAGTATTCTGTGTCAACTCCTTGTACACTGATCATGTAAAGCGCTGTGGAATTTGTGGTGCTATATAAATAAAGGATAATAATAGTGCCAGGGGGAACACTCAGAACCGAGAATACAAGAGGCTCCAGAGGCGGTGAGATTCTTATGGATTTACACTGGATATTGTAATGTGGTACCAGTTACACTATGAGAGCTCCGTCTCTCCTGATTTTCTCTTTTTTTTATTGAAGAGGCACAGATCCAAAGAAAGGATGAGCCACTCTTTAACTGGCCATAGGCGATTATTCCTAAAGCCGGGGTAGTAATGCTCTTGACTGTGTGAGTTGGCAATTTATTTTTTAATTTTTTGGTATTTAAAGTTTTATTTTATAAGCATATCAGCTGCACAAAAACATAACAAACAAACGGCCACGCAGGGCCGTGTAAAGTCACGTACCAAAAAATACATCAAAATAAGGGGGGGGGGAGTAAAAAGTGGTGAGTGAAACAGGACAAATCAGGGGGGGGTATAGTCAGAGAAACCAAAAGGCAGCATAGTCCGACATTGGGGCATCAGGAAAGCCAAATAAGGAGGGGGAGAAGAGAGGGAGAGAGAAAAAAAAAGAGGGGAGGAATCGTAAAGGACTGCCCATGAAATCGTGGCATTCCTGGCTCACCCTAACACCCCTGAGGGGGCAGGGGCCATGAAAGAGGCCACAGGGCCGGGAGACCTGGGGCCAAGAGGATGGCCAGAGCCTAGGTTGCCGCCCTAGTGGCTCACCCAGGGTACCACCCAATGTCCCATACAAAAAAAAAGGGGGGGTGGAGTCCCGATGTACCAGCAGACGAACAGCAAGCCCCAAATGTCAGCAGGTAGGTCTGCGTGTTCACTTGAAGGAATACCATCAATTGAGGGAGGGGTGAAGGGGGGGAAATCGAAGACCATCAGCAAAAAATCGTAAAAAAGGAACGTCTCCAAAAAGAGTCTCAAGTGCGCAGAAACAAATAACGGGGAGTATCAAAAACCGCACAAAGGCAAACAAGGGGAGGAGGAAATAACACCGAAAGGTGTGCAAACAATAGGGATACAAAAAAAAGGACAAAAATGGAGGGGTAGTCAAGTCAGCCAGGGTCTGACAGCAGTGCTGCGGGGTCCCGCGGCAATGTCTCAAGTCCCAGTTGAGAGAGCACGGCCTGTGCCTCCTCCAGAGTCGCCACCGAGTAGGACTTACCCGCATGGGACACGTTGAGAGATCCTGAGACGCCCCAGCGGTATCGAATACCGTGTCCACGAAGCCGTACGGTAATATCCCGAAAACTCCGTCTGGCCGCCAGCGCCAGGAATGGCAAGTCCCAGTAAACAGTAATGCAGGCAGAGGCATACGTGACCTTAAACTCAGGGCTGACAGCCGCAAGGATCTGGGAATGTATGTGCACATCCCTCGTAACCTAAATCACATCACGTGGAGCCTTCACCGGTGCAGTGGCTGCCTTCCTGACACGCATGGCTGAGGACACGGCTGGTTCCAGGGAATTCCCAGTTGCTGGTAGGAGGTGAGCCACAAGACCTCGGTGATAGAGCAGGAGCTCTCCGGAGCAGACATCCTCCGGGATCCCCCGCAGACGAAGATTCCGGCGCCTATGTTGGGTCTCCAAAGCAAGCACTGTGGAGCTGAGGCGTGAAACTTGCATTTGAAGGTCAGTAACCTTGGCATCGGATAGAGCCTGCGCTGCCGCTGTCTCCAGCGATTTATTGTGCCCATCAGCGATCCTGGATTGTAAGGCCTCTACTGCCGAACGTACCTCTTGCAGGTCGCTCCTTCAGAGGCCCCGGAAATCCTCCATGACCCTATGCAGGTCAGCAGCAGTGAGCGGCAGTGCGCAGGGTTGCCCCACAGCCATACCAACAGGCATATTGGAAGCAGGGGTCCCGCAGGCCCCCTGAGGAAGACTCGGAGGCTGTTGGTGCTCCACTGCGGTGGTCACGGGCGTTCCCTGCACGTCCAACCCCCAGCGAGTCCCGGATGTCAGGGGTGCGAGAGCCCTCTGCCTCCTCCAACCTTTGAGACTTCTTCCCCATATGCGCTGGAACGCAGCTCCCGGTTGAGAAAACAGGGCCCAGAATCACGTGTAGGCCGCAAGATGGCCGCCACATGCAGCAGGCCGAGAGATAGAGGTGCCGAAAACAGCTCCGGTCTCCGTTTTTGTAGTGACAAGGTAGGTCAGGCAAGGTCCTGGGACAATCAGGAAGCAGCTCGAGGAGAGAGCGCCAGGACCAAACAAAGAAATCCGCTGTAATCCGATTGATTCCAGCGGCACCCCACAGAGCACTTCAGAATGGCGACTGCCCTCCTCGCGACCCAGACACGCACGTCAGCAATTTATGTACAAAATTGAAGCACAACATAAAAGTTGTGACCAGTTTCCACACCCCACTGCAGCCCAAAGTTAAGGGCACCTTGAAGCCCTTGGAATGAACAATTAGCAAAATCATTTACAATAGTGCATGACAGTGCATCAAAAATATTTTTACCAGTTGTGAACCCCCAGATACAGTTGGGGGGGGGATCACAGGAGTATCCTCTTTCCACTGTAGTTGTTCTGAAACGAAACACAAATGGATTCCCACCATAGTGTGATATTGTAAAAAATCAATACATTTATTTAAAAGACATAAAACCACTCACAATATAAAAAGCACATAACAAAATGTGCATATACTCAAGTGCCACATTGGCTCAGACCTCCAGATATCTGCCGGATGAAGTCCACGAATAGGTTCTTTCACCGTCCAGGTCCTGGTCCTCCGCTCACTGTTCACCAATAAATCTGTCAGTAGGATAAGCTCGATGTGTTTCGTGAGTGTATACTTCTCACTTCCTCAAGGGCTTGATTCCAACTGGGTCAAAACTTCCTAATATACTGTCCTGCTAGTTAGGGATAATTATCGGAATTCTGCACAGCTGTTCGGTGCATCGTTTCCCCGTCATTGTTTTTTGTGCGCCACTTCTCCCATTGGCGGTTTGCGCACATGCGCACTCTTTTCGTTTTGTGCTTTTTATATTGTGAGTGGTTTTATGTCTTTTAAATAAATGGATTGCTTTTTTACAATATCACATTATGGTGGGAATCCATTTGTGATTTGTTTCAGAACAACTAAAGTGGAAAGAGGATACTCCTGTGATCCCCCAACTGTATCTGGGTGTTCACAACTGGTAAAAATATTTGTGATGCACTGTCATGCGCCATTTTAATTGTTTTTGCTAAATTGAAGCACTTTAATATTTTACAGATTGCTGCACTATTACAGTTGCAAGAAAAAGTATGTGAACCCTTTGGGATTACGTGGAGTTTTGCATGAATTGGTCATAAAATGTGCTCTGATCTTCATCTAAGTCACAACAATTTGAAAAACACAGTCTGCTTAAAATAATACAACACAAACATTATATGTTTTCATGTGTTTATTGAACATAACATGTAAACATTCACAGTGCAGGGTGGAAAAAGTATGTGAACATTTGGACTTAATAACTGGTTGACCCTCCTTTGGCAGCAATAACCTCAACCAAACGTTTCCTGTAGTTGCAGATCAGACCTGCACAACGATCTGGAGTAATTTTGGACCACTCCTCTTCACAAAACTGTTTCAGTGTAGCAATATTCATGGGATGTCTGGTGTGAATCGCTCTCTTAAGGTCATGCCGCAGCATTTCAATCGGGTTGAGGTCAGGACTCTGACTGGGCCACTCCAGAAGGCGTATTTTGTTTTGTTGCAATACTTGTATGCTTTGGGTCATTGTCCTGTTGCATCACCTATCCTCTGCGGAGCTTCAGTTGGCGGAAGATGGTCTTACGTTTTCCTGCAAAATGTCTTGATAAACTCTGGAATTCATTTTTCCATCAATGACAACAATCCGTCCAGGCCCTGAGGCAGCAAAGCAGCCCCAAACCATGATGCTCCCTCCGCCATGTTTTACTTTGGGGATGAGGTTTTGATGTTGGTATGCTGTGCCTTTTTTTCTCCACACATATGGTTGTGTGTTTTTTCCAAACAACTCAATTTTGGTTTCATCTGTCCACAGAATAATTTGCCAGTAGTGCTGTGGAACATCCAGGTGCTCTTTTGCAAACTTCAAACGTGCTGCAATATTCTTTTTTTTTGTATTGAAAATTTTTATTTTGCAAAGAAGTCATCGTATAAACAGGAGAAATGAGGGCCGCGCAGGGCCACATGAAGTCATCAATATAAGCACTTCGTAAGAAAAATAATAAAAAGTATAAACAAATAGTCGACCTCGCAGGGCCAGATATTATACTCTCAGATGAAACAAAGATAGCATAAAGGGGGGGGGTCACATGGAAAATCAGCAAAATGTCAAAAAATGGGGGAGGGTTATAACAAAAGACATCAAAAATACTTCAGAAAAGAAAAACAGAAAGTCTCATATTTATCCCCAGCCGGGGAATGTCATCGGGAAAAAAGAAATAAAATAAAGTCTGAAGCGTCTCTGAATTAAGTGGGGGGGGAGACCAACAGTGGGAGCACATCAATTTGGCAAAATGCAGACCTGTTGTCAGCCAGTGGCTCGAAACCGCCGGAGCAGTGGGGCAGACAGGGTGATGCAGAGCAGGCGAGGTCTATCGGCGAAGAGAAAGGCTGACAAATCAAGTAGGCCCTCACTCGTACCGTCACCAGGATCTCTGGCCACCCAAGGCAAGGCCGCAAGTGGTTCCAAAGCAGGGGGCCACAGGGGGGGGACCAGGCGAAATCTCTTTTTCAGGAACAGGGGGATAGTCGGTTTCCAGACACCGGTCGGTGCCAGCGGGTGCTGCCAGCACACTCACTGGCTGCCTCCGGCCCGACGACCCTCGACATGCAGGCACCTCAGATGTACGCCACATGGTCAGATCTCCCCTCGGGGGAACATCCTGCAGAATCAGGTGATCTGGTGCCTTCTCCACGTCCCACGGCTCCTCGACCTCCACCCTCTCAGGTAGCTCACCGCCTTGTGGTACCCCTGCGGGCTTCTCTTTCCCAGGAACGCCGCTGGTCGAGTCTTCAGTGCTCCGGCCGGAGCGCAGCACCGCCAGGATGCGGCGCATATCGCCCCGTGTCACAGGGCTCTCGTCATCCCCCAGCAGCTGCAGCACAGCGTCTAGCACAGCCGGGAAACGGGGGCCCTTCGCCGCCCCGGCCGCCAACATGGTCTCCATCGCAGAACTGGGGGGCAGTGAAATCTGCGAGACAGGCCGCAAAATGGCTGCCAACGGCATGCTCCAGCCAGAGATGGCGTCCAGCAGGTGATTCTCTAGACCGGAGGGGGGGGGAAACAGGCTCCATTCAGCACAGTCCTGTAGGCCAGCTGCCATGGGTCCTCGGGTGAGGATACTCAGCAATTTAAAATCTCAAACTATGTCCAGGGAGAAGAGAAAGCTGCGGAGCTCCAGCAGCATGCAACCTCTTTCCTCGGCAGCCGGCCACGCCCCGCAATATTCTTTTTTGACAGCAATGGCTTCCTCCGTGGTGTCCTCCCATGTACTCCATTCTTGTTTAATGTTTTCCTTATTGTAGATGTGTAATGAAAAAAGAAAAACAAAAAAGCCTCCACAAGGGAGGAAACCAATCACCCCACCCCGAAGTACTAATTAGCACTGGGCATGGGCACTCCCATATAGGACTAAACCTGGTATTAACTAGAGAAAAGGGAATGAGGGATTAACCCTCAAAGAGCAAGTAAGGAGTGTTGATTAAAACATAACTTTTATTAATTATAATAGACCACACACATTGATAAACCGACAATTTAAAAACATAAACACAAATACGATGTGCATCAGCGAGATGAGTAGATAAATATCATGTAGCGCTCACTCCCGGAGGAGCCGCTGAAAATGAACCACGGGTCAGTCTCCCCGCACTAGGGAATAAATATACTCCAGCACCGTTGTGGATTTTATAATTTATATAGTTTACTGAAGTAAAAGGCATATAATGAGACACAGTGTTCGTAGATATATTTACAGTATTTCGTATTGCGGTAAACGCGCAGCGGGAAAATAGAAATGCGAGACTTCGTATTTCTGGAAAAAGCGACCGAGCAGAAAAAATACAATGCTTCGTAATTACGAGAAACGCGCAGCGGAAAATAAAATAAGATGCGAATCTTTTCCCCTTTTTCGGAGGCTAGGGAGTGAGTCCCGAACAGGTTAAGTCCCGAATTGTGAGTGTATGTGTGTGTTATGGTACCCGGGTACTATTCAACTGGCCAGTGAATCTTTTAAGCAACGTCTTCGACTAGTCAAGTTGGGGCCCTGTGGGTTTCAGAATTAAAACAACAGCGTGCTTGAGATTTGAAGAACCGGCCTTGGAGGCCTCTCACCCATCCGCTGATCCAAGGCTCCACTGACCCAGGACATCTCTCCGCTGGTCTCTACGCTGGGATACCGGCTACTGGATTGATGTTTAGGCTCTCTGTGCTCCGGCCCGGACTTGTCCAGCTACCGCCTGCTCTCCCATCCGTTAGACTCGCGGTACTCCTCACTCGGGGTCCTCAGCTTGTCTGGATACACTTGTGGTGATGGTCGGCGAGTAAGGCTCCTTCTGGCAAGGCAGGATAACCCCCGCTCAACTTCAGATAGGCCACACTTGCGCTCCGGCCTGGTCAGGGTTCCGCTCTGCAGCACTGCGTCCTCTTCCATGCACTCCCTGGCGCGTTCTCCACGAGGCTCAGGATGTACAGCGTCTGTGTCCCACCCACTTCCTGTTTGTTTGCAAAGCACGCCGGGAAATGTAGTCCCAAAGTTCAGTGTCTCTGATCGCGCTTGTCTCCCTCCGGTGGCCAAAAATAGGTACTGCCACCGTAAGAAAATAAACACAGCGCTACAATCATATAGAAGGCAAATTGCCTAATAGCAATCCTAAGGCACAGGTGTAAACCAGCACCCAACAAAGATTTAACAATTAGATTGGAAGATCACAATGATCAAATAGCTGGATATTGCATGGAATTGTAACTTAAACCTAGTAACTGATTAACAAGTAAAATAGTATTGGTGCATTGCCAATATATAATGCTAAACTTCGATAATTGGAGCGCCCAAATTGCAAAAAATTATTACAAAGAATTACAAAAAATTATTACAAAAAATTGGTTGCTGAGAAACGTCAGGAATAGTGAGTTAATATTTCCAAGGTTTAATAGAAGCCAAAATCTCAAACCTTATTAGAAGCGTACATTTAGCCTAGGTACCTTGTATTAGGACGTTATCAGTTGTGGACTAACAATGCCACAGCAAACACCAGTTAACAAGCAATACAGAAAGCGCTTAGGATATCAATCATGATATCAATCAACCAACAGGCATAGTAGTGGAGTACAACATAGGCTTAAATGCCCAAGGCAAAAGAGTTTACATGCAACTGTCCCTACTTGCGATAATTATAGCGCTCAAATTGCAAGAAATTGTTACAAAAAATTGTTTGCTGGAAAACGTCAAGATTGCAAGCCAAAATTCCAAGGTTTATAGAAGCCAGAATCTCAAACCATATTCAAAGTGTTCATTTGGCCTAGCTACCTTGTATTATGGCGTTATTGACTGTGTACTAGCACTGCTGCAGCAAAAGACAGTTTGCAAACGACACAAGAAAGCGCTTAGAGTATTGATCGTGATACCAATCGTCGAAGGGGCATAATAATGGGGTACAGCATAGGCCAAAAAGCCCAAGGCAAAACAAATTCACTTGCAACTGTCCCTAAAGAGCTAAACAGATTCTACCATCACCCTATCAAATCACATCACATAACAAATTAAAAGAGAACACAAGACTCGACATGTGTTTCGCCGGTACTAGACCGGCTTCATCGGGAGTCAGCACAAATTGTGAATAATATCGATACCGTGTGTCGCCGTGGCTGGTTAAATATCACTTCATGAATGAAGTCTAACAGGTGAAAATAAACGATCCTAATTGAATGGGTTACGTGGGTTCTGATGTTAAGAATACAGCTGATGCTGAGTTGAGAAATAAAAAACCATTGGTCTGAACGTACCACATGACTTAAAAGGACCAATCGATGACAAGAGATGAACAAGTCATTTGACTCATGCTGTGTGTTGTAGCATACGGAGCCGATAGTGAGCTGAAAAAAAGTAGGCGTATTGAGGCACAATGGTCAGAAGTACCATGTGACTCAAAGGGGGCCAATCGGTTCAATGATAAATTCGATGTGTGCTGAGAACTAACCATTTAGCCACTGCTGTGTAATGATATCAATAAACAGCCTAATGTATGCTATGGCACTAAAAAAAACATAGGATGTGATCCAAAGGAAAACAGAATGATTCGCTGGAACAGCCCAGTAGTGAAATGAATACCAGTGTCCTAACTCCAAAATTATATTCTAAGTGGGCATACAGATAGAAGGGAGCCCTGCATGGGAGTGAAGGTCCATAACCTACAATAATATAATATAGGAATGCTAGATCGTATAGCAATGGCTACTTGCTGATAAACATGGATAATGTTCAGAGTGTTAATCCTTCCATTGATACATTAATTACAAGTACAGAGAGCGTACCTAAACACCTCTTAATGATAGACATATATAGCCATGAGATGGAGCTTAGTATAGAATAAAGACATTGTAACTACCTGATCGTAAATGTCAGTCAAACAGTCAGGGATCCCCGAAGAGAAAACTACCAATGTATTTTAGGCACTAAGAAATTGGTGGGTATTTAGATGGTCTTAGGCTGATAGATATGTGGCACAAAGATTATCATATGTAATCAAATATAGGGTGAAAAAGAGAAACCCTCATTCAGACCACAAGGGGCCAGAGTACGCATCTGATAAATCCAAATACAATTTTTTGTAACAATTTCTTGCAATTTGAGCGCTATAATTATCGCAAGTAGGGACAGTTGCATGTAAACTCTTTTGCCTTGGGCATTTAAGCCTATGTTGTACTCCACTACTATGCCTGTTGGTTGATTGATATCATGATTGATATCCTAAGCGCTTTCTGTATTGCTTGTTAACTGGTGTTTGCTGTGGCATTGTTAGTCCACAACTAATAACGTCCTAATACAAGGTACCTAGGCTAAATGTACGCTTCTAATAAGGTTTGAGATTTTGGCTTCTATTAAACCTTGGAAATATTAACTCGCTATTCCTGACGTTTCTCAGCAACCAATTTTTTGTAATAATTTTTTGTAATTCTTTGTAATAATTTTTTGCAATTTGGGCGCTCCAATTATCGAAGTTTAGCATTATATATTGGCAATGCACCAATACTATTTTACTTGTTAATCAGTTACTAGGTTTAAGTTACAATTCCATGCAATATCCAGCTATTTGATCATTGTGATCTTCCAATCTAATTGTTAAATCTTTGTTGGGTGCTGGTTTACACCTGTGCCTTAGGATTGCTATTAGGCAATTTGCCTCATATATGATATTTATCTACTCATCTCGCTGATGCACATCGTATTTGTGTTTATGTTTTTTAATTGTCGGTTTATCAATGTGTGTGGTCTATTATAATTAATAAAAGTTATGTTTTAATCAACACTCCTTACTTGCTCTTTGAGGGTTAATCCCTCATTCCCTTTTCTTTATTGTAGATGTGTCAACAAAAATGTTAGCATGTGCCAGAGATTTCTGTAAGTCTTTAGCTGACACGCTAGGATTCTTCTCTACCTCATTAAGCATTCTGTGCTGTGCTCTTGCAGTCATCTTTACAGGACGACCACACCTAGGGAGAGTAGCAACAGTGCTGAACTTTCTCCATTTGTAGACAGTCTGTCTTACCGTGGACACATGAACATCAAGGCTTTTGGAGATACTTTTGTAACCCTTTCCAGCTTCATGCAAGTCAACAATTCTTGATCGTAGGTCTTCTGAGAGCTCTTTTCTGTGAGGCATGGTTCACATCAGGCAGTGCTTCTTGAAACCAGTAAACCCAAAACTGGTGTGTGTTTTTAAAGAGCAGGACAGCTTTCAGCAACACATCCAATAATATCGCACTGATTGGACTCAAGGTTGGCTCACTCATGGCTCCAATTAGCTCTGGGAGAAGTCATTAGGCTAGGGGTTCACATACTTTCTCCACCCTGCACTGTGAATGTTTTCATGTTATGTTCAATAAACACATGAAAACATATAATGTTTGTGTTGTATTATTTTAAGCAGACTGTGTTTTTCAAATTGTTGTGATTTAGATGAAGATCAGAGAACATTTTATGACCAATTCATGCAAAACTTCACGTAATCCCAAAGGGTTCACATACTTTTTCTTGCAACTGTATGTTTTTTATGTATTTTTGTTTTTGAGGTACTTAGCGGAACGGAGGATGTGGTGGATTTGACTAAATCTCTTCTCCATGCCTTCCCCCCCCTTCAGTCTACATCAGTGCAATGTATGTATTTTAGAATATACCTTTACCTGTGGACCGACACAATTTTTAATACGCACTTACTATAATTATTCATACTAAGAGTTGAAACTGCTTGCACGAATCAATGTATATGTATCTGTAAAGTGTGTTTACAAAGGTTGCGCTATTTTGCAGTTTTGTTCTTTGCACATTATAGCACATGTTGCAGAAGGCACTTGGCACTTTATGTACTTGCACAAATATCTGAAGCACACTAATAGCTTTTACTGTATGGACTATTTGTATCTGTGCACAAAGTCACAATACTATGGGCCATATTACATAGTTGGTGCTAACTAAGGCTAGGGTCAGACTAACGCATTTTTCACGTTGTCCGTGAAAATGTGCGTTCGAAGAATGGACGTATTTTTTCACGGAATACGCAATAGCGGTCATACTATGCGCAGTTTCATCCGTGATTTTGTACGGATCATCAATAAAACACTTCTTGCATCTGGACGTTATGTTGGCCAGACATTAGCAGCGTCTGACGTCTCCAATTCACTCACACACGCCGCTAGCGGACGCAGCGCACTCTGTACGTCAGTACTAGTGGTTTAACGTTCTCGAAAAAATGCGTTCATTTTCCACTTGCGTTGCGCAGCCGGACTTTTGTGCGACCGTACTTCGTATATTGGCCGTCATTGCCCGGCATCTGCTGCTAGTGCGGCCGTGATTAAGTGCGCCAGAACGCGCGTTCGCACTGCCTCAGTCTGACCCTAGCCTTAACCAGAGCTGTTGTAAACTTACCAGAGCCATTATAGCCTATGGAGCTGTTAAGTTTACAACAGCTCTGATTAAGTTAGCACCAACTTTGTAATATCGCCCTATTTATATACTGCGCCAAAAGGAACTTTTAGATATTACCATTTTTGCTTGGTTTTACTGTATATACAGTATTATCCTTGAAAGGCAACACACGGAATAATATATTATATCCTATAAATACCTTCACTAATTTAGCGCCTCCACTACATATATATATACACACACATATACAGTTGTGTTCAAAATTATTCAACCCCCAATGCTGTAAAGGGTTTTAGGGAATTTAGTGTACATTTGTAATTGTATTCAGAATGAAATCCTACAAGGACTTTTTAAAGAACCATATGCAACTAAAATGACATCAATTGGTTTTGTAATACAGTAGTAAATGTTTCTTTTGTGAATTCTTCATTGACACAATTATTCAACCCCTTAAAGACTACCACTCTGAAGAACAGAGGTTCATTCAAGTGTTTTCAATCAGGTATTGAAAACACCTGTGGATGTCACGGAGCAGCAATAAAGCATAATAAGCACCAATTAGGCAGCTTTAAAATGACTGTGATACTCAGCTCCTTCTAGACATTTACTGGTGTGGTTACAAACATGGTGAAGTCAAGAGAATGGTCCAGGAAGACAAGAGAAGAAGTGATTACTCTTCACAGGAAGGGCAATGGCTATAAGAAGATTGCAAAGATGTTAAACATACCAAGAGAGACCATAGGAAGCATCATTCTCAAATTCAAGGCAAAGGGCACTGTTGAAACGCTACCTGGTCGTGGCAGAAACAAGATGCTGACTTCGACTGCTGTGCGCTACCTGAAGCGTAGAGTGGAGAAAAGTCCCCGTGTGACTGTTGAGGAACTGAGAAAAGATTTGTCAGATGTGGGTACTGAAGTTTCAGCTCAGACAATACGGCGCACACTGCGTAATGAAGGCCTCCATGCCAGAACTCCCAGGCGCACCCCCTTGCTGTCTCCGAAGAATAAGAAGAGTCGACTGCAGTATGCCAAAAGTCATGTGGACAAACCACAGAAGTTTTGGGATAGTATTCTGTGGACTGATGAAACAAAATTAGAACTGTTTGGGCCCATGGATCAACGCTATGTTTGGAGGAGGAAGAACAAGGCCTATGAAGAAAAGAACACCTTGCCTACTGTGAAGCATGGTGGGGGGTCAATCATGCTTTGGGGCTGTTTTGCTTCTGCAGGTACAGGGAAGCTTCAGCGTGTGCAAGGTACCATGAATTCTCTTCAGTACCAGGAGATATTGGATGACAATGTGATGCAGTCCATCACAACCCTGAGGCTTGGGAGACGTTGGACCTTTCAACAGGACAATGATCCCAAGCATACCTCCAAGTCTACTAGAGCATGGTTGCAGATTAAAGGCTGGAACATTTTGGAGTGGCCATCACAGTCACCTGACTTAAATCCAATTGAGAACCTCTGGTGGGACTTAAAGAAAGCAGTTGCAGTGCGCAAGCCTAAGAATGTGACTGAACTGGAGGCTTTTGCCCATGATGAATGGGCGAAGATACCCGTAGATCGCTGCAAGACACTTGTATCAAGCATGCTTCACGTTTAAAAGCTGTTATAACTGTAAAAGGATGTTGTACTAAGTACTAAGATTGAATGTCACTTGGGGGTTGAATAAAACTGATAATGATGTGAGCACAGAAAAGACATTTGTGGTTATTTCATTATAAATGTTATGTTATATTTGTCTGACCTACACGTGCCTCTTTGATTTAATTGTAAGCAAGATGACTGAATGATCAAAATCAATGTCAAACTGGCCAAAACACTCAATTTCAGTGGGGGTTGAACAATTTTGAACACAACTGTATATATATATATATACACACGCACACGTGTACCATATCTGAAAATTAATTACCAGACAAAATCCAAAGTGATCCTCCCCAGTCCAAGCATCCCGATGGGTGCATAGGTCTACCTCCAGGCATGGAGGAGAGAGAAACACCCATCCCCCTCCCATACTGTACATACATGCATGTAATAGGGTCATAAAAGCAAACAGAACATTCCCTGAACCGAGAGTGAGGAGAGGTACACTGCCCCACAATCAACTGTATGGAATTGTCTGGTGCTGGGTGGCGGGCTTAGCCCAATATGCAGTTGTTATAGCTGACTATACTAAACCTGTGCTATCACTTTAACTAGTGGCTCCGCCCAGGATGACACAGGTCAGAGGGCACAGCAGCCATCTTCAGGGTCAGTCAGTGTGATGCAGTAATGAAGGCAGATGCATGATCCTGTGTTCCTGTAGTTATCCAAGCCTGTATATAACAGTAAGTGTCCTGCAATAAAGTAATGGTGAACCTGACAGCCCAGCCTCATATCTGAACAAGCAGAGATCATAACAGTGGCGACGAGAATGAGATTTGTAAAGGTCTGCTCAGCCTGAAGTAAAAAAAAAAAAAAAAACAGGGATTGAAAGCCAGATAAAGCACACCACTGCCATCCAGCAGCAAGATCATGGCACTGATAGGCACATTAACTGAGTTTGATGGAGAGAAAACTTCCTGGAGCTCCTGGGCTGAGAGATTAGAGCAGTACTTCAGTGCTAACACCATACCCCCTGAGAGACAGGTTGCAGTGTTTCTCACAGCCGTGGGGGCTAACACATATGACACTCTAAGAGACCTTCTGTTCCCTGAGAAACCAGCAAGCAAGGCTCTACAGGAACTCCTGAAACTATTAGAGGATCACTTTCAGCCAAAACCGCTGGAAATTGCAGAAAGATTTCGTTTTTATCAACGGCAGCAGCAGCCGGGCGAAGATATTAAAGCCTATGTGGTGGCCCTTCGCAAATGGCCTCCACCTGTTCATTTGGGGAGTACCTACCGACAGCTTTGAGAGACAAGTTTGTCCTGGGACTGAATAGTGAAACGATTCAAAGGAAACTTCTGACAGAAAAGGGACTCACCCTTACAAGCGCAGTTGAGATAGCATCAGTCATGGAGATGGCTGTCAGGGATACGGAGGAATTGCACCCTCAGATTCACAAAGAAGGGGTGAAAGAGGACGTTTTCAGAACCGCAGTTGCTACAGCCAACTGGAGATACAGACCCAAACCCACGCCAGCTTGTTACCGGTGTGGTAATACAGACCACGACTCCAAAATCTGTCGGTTTAAGGATCAACCTTGTCATCAATGTGGAAAAATGGGCCATCTCCAACGGGTTTGCCGTAATAGGAATGTACAAGGACAAAAGCCGCAGTACCCTAAGAAGAAGACTTACAAGGTACAGAAATTGACATCATCTTCATCTGACTCAGACAACGATGAGGCATTACATAGTTTATCTATACATCGTATACACTCGTCACACCCTGCAATGACACTCTCCAAGTTCCTCAGATGAACTGTGTTCGATTGTTCTGGTTGTTGATTTGTTACTAGGTTTTTGTTATGTTGTTCTGGTTTTGTTTTTGGGGTGGGGAGGAAGGTGTTATAGCTGACTATACTAAACCTGTGCTATCACTTTAACTAGTGGCTCCGCCCAGGATGACACAGGTCAGAGGGCACAGCAGCCATCTTCAGGGTCAGTCAGTGTGATGCAGTAATGAAGGCAGATGCATGATCCTGTGTTCCTGTAGTTATCCAAGCCTGTATATAACAGTAAGTGTCCTGCAATAAAGTAATGGTGAACCTGACAGCCCAGCCTCATATCTGAACAAGCAGAGATCATAACAGCAGTGATGCCAGAAACATAAGGAAATATGCAAATGTAAAGTAAGGAGGTTTGTTAAATAGTAATTTAACAGGGCAAATGAGCGAACACAAGTAGGCAAATAAGAAACAAATGAAATAACACTAATGGAGCAGATAACAGCAGGGATAGGGAGACAGGGCATGAAAAGAGCTAACTAGTAACAGGAAGTAAAGGACTGAAAGACACAATAGGCAGATATGGGAGGAAAAGGGCTGGACATGATAATATATATATATATATAACAAGAAAAAAAAGATGTAATCTGCGCTCGTCTCTATATATTTCCATGTGCTACAAAACACTGTCAGAGGTTTTAGTTTGCTTAAATGGCCATTGAAGCGTAAGCTCACTTACCCCATCAAGGCACCTCTCGGTAGAGTGAGTCCTAACCAATGTACCAAAAGCTGCTCTTCAGAGCAGCTGCATGCCCTCCTGCTTTTCAGCTAAGGAACATTGGTTAGGACTCACTCTACCGAGAGGTGCCTTGATGGGGTGAGTGTGCTTACGCTTCAATGGCCATTTAAGCAAACTAAAACCTCTGACAGTGTTTTGTTGCACATGGAAATATATAGAGACGAGCGCAGATGACATCTTTTTTTTCTTGTTATGTTTTATACATGAACTGGGTTGTTACTCCTGGCTGTTGCAGCCGCTGTGGTGAGTACAAGCGCAACGCCATTTTTTATGTATGTATGTATATATTATATACAGTTGTGTTCAAAATTATTCAACCCCCAATGCTGTAAAGGGTTTTAGGGAATTTAGTGTACATTTGTAATTGTATTCAGAATGAAATCCTACAAAGACTTTTTAAAGAACCATATGCAACTAAAATGACATCAATTGGTTTTGTAATACAGTAGTAAATGTTTCTTTTGTGAATTCTTCATTGACACAATTATTCAACCCCTTAAAGACTACCACTCTGAAGAACAGAGGTTCATTCAAGTGTTTTCAATCAGGTATTGAAAACACCTGTGGATGTCACGGAGCAGCAATAAAGCATAATAAGCTCCAATTAGGCAGCTTTAAAATGACTGTGATACTCAGCTCCTTCTAGACATTTACTGGTGTGGTTACAAACATGGTGAAGTCAAGAGAATGGTCCAGGAAGACAAGAGAAGAGGTGATTACTGTTCACAGGAAGGGAAATGGCTATAAGAAGATTGCAAAGATGTTAAACATACCAAAAGAGACCATAGGAAGCATCATTCGCAAATTCAAGGCAAAGGGCACTGTTGAAACGCTACCTGGTCGTGGCAGAAAGAAGATGCTGACTTTGACTGCTGTGCGCTACCTGAAGCGTAGAGTGGAGAAAAGTCCCTGTGTGACTGCTGAGGAACTGAGAAAAGATTTGTCAGATGTGGGTACTGAAGTTTCAGCTCAGACAATACGGCGCACACTGCGTAATGAAGGACTCCATGCTAGAACTCCCAGGCGCACCCCCTTGCTGTCTCCAAAGAATAAGAAGAGTCGACTGCAGTATGCCAAAAGTCATGTGGACAAACTACAGAAGTTTTGGGATAGTGTTCTGTGGACTGATGAAACAAAATTAGAACTGTTTGGGCCCATGGATCAACGCTATGTTTGGAGGAGGAAGAACAAGGCCTATGAAGAAAAGAATACCTTGCCTACTGTGAAGCATGGTGGGGGGTCAATCATGCTTTGGGGCTGTTTTGCTTCTGCAGGTACAGGGAAGCTTCAGCGTGTGCAAGGTATCATGAATTCTCTTCAGTACCAGGAGATATTGGATGACAATGTGATGCAGTCCGTCACAAACCTGAGGCTTGGGAGACGTTGGACCTTTCAACAGGACAATGATCCCAAGCATACCTCCAAGTCCACTAGAGCATGGTTGCAGATTAAAGGCTGGAACATTTTGGAGTGGCCATCGCAGTCACCTGACTTAAATCCGATTGAGAACCTCTGGTGGGACTTAAAGAAAGCAGTTGCAGTGCGCAAGCCTAAGAATGTGACTGAACTGGAGGCTTTTGCCCATGACGAATGGGCGAAGATACCCGTAGATCGCTGCAAGACACTTGTGTCAAGCTATGCTTCACGTTTAAAAGCTGTTATAACTGTAAAAGGATGTTGTACTAAGTACTAAGATTGAATGTCACTTGGGGGTTGAATAAAACTGATAATGATGTGAGCTCAGAAAAGACATTTGTGGTTATTTCATTATAAATGTTATGTTATATTTGTCTGACCTACACGTGCCTCTTTGATTTAATTGTAAGCAAGATGACTGAATGATCAAAATCAATGTCAAACTGGCCAAAACACTCAATTTCAGTAGGGGTTGAATAATTTTGAACACAACTGTATGCACACACACACACACACAAAGGTGATAGGAGACAGATAGACAAGGAACTCACAGGAGGGCACGGAGGACAAAATGAACTTATAGCAGAGAGGTCTTTGGAAGCAGATGGTCTTTTGGAAGTAAGTAAAGGGACACAGAACAGAGAAATAACTGTAGCTCTCACTCCCGGAGGAGCCGCTGAATAAACCTCGGGTTAGTCTCACCGCACTAGGAAATAACTATACACCAACACTGTTGTGGATTTTTTTTATTATATACTTTACTGATCCCAATAAAGCAGCATATATTACGCATATACGGTATTTGAATGACAAGAATTCGTAACGTGGGAAAAACACGCAGCGGTAAAAGAAAAGGTTAACCCCCTCAGTTCTGGAGTGTAAGTCCTGTGAATAATAGCTCAAAAATATGTATGTGTGTTGTCTCGGGTACCCGGGTACCGTGTTCAACTGGCCAGTGAATGAAACAAACAATCTTCGACTAGTCACCGTTGGGGCCCTGTGAATTTAAACAATATTGCAGCGTGCGTTTCTGTTTTGGAACTGCGGCCTGGAGGCCTCTCACCAATCTGATGAACGAAACTGTCCAGCTCTCGATGCCTCGACCCCAAGATCTTCTCCGCTGTGTACTGGGACTCCGTGCCACCGAATCTACTCCCTGCTTGCCAAATCTCCGCAACTGGAACAACAATCCACCGCCTGCACTCCCAATCGATCAGCGCGGTCTCCTAACTCGGGGTCCTGACGGATCCAGCTTGTCCTCCAGACCTCTCAGCGCTGCGTAGGTAGGTCTCAACACGGTCACTGTCCCGATCTCCAGCACCAGTAAGACAGCGTCTGTACTCTGGCCTGGTTGCGATCCCTGACAGCTCCAACGTGCATCCTCCACTTTTCACTGCTCCGCTCACTCTGCTTCTGCCCTGCACAAGGCTGCTGATCTCTGTCCTCTTCCTGTACCACCTCCTTCCTGACCTCACGCAAAGGATGATGGTACATGTAGTTCGGTTTTGTCCAGCATAGTCTAACAATGTCTCTGTCTCCCTCTGGTGGCAGCAATAGTTCAATGCACCAGAATACAGTGTTTTTAAAGCAGCGCTACACTCCCCCCCTTAAACTCTTGGGTCCCTCCAAGGGAGTGTAACAGATACATAACATTGCAGTATTTACATTAATCAATACATTCAGGTTCAGTAGCAAACATATAATGGGTCAGATATACATCCTCAAGCTGACTCATGTTCCTGACTACCTCAGCTAGCGTAGCAGACACTTCGGGCAGCCTTCACACAGTGGTAACAGCTTCTTCAGTGCTATGTCCCGGTGAATCGTAGGTAAGTCTCTGAGGGGGCCGGATGGAACGTTTGGACTCCAGTTCAGTCATCTCCTCTTCGGGTGGAAGTGCCACATTTACGGGCTCAATTCTCTCATCTACAACTGGAGCAGACACCTCCTCTGAGTATGAGCCTTCCAGTGAAGGCATAGAACTGTAATCTATGGACGCATCTTCTGGAACTACAGGAACTTCCGAGGTTAGTTGTTGATTGCACTCAAGCTGAATAAAGAGCTGCTCCATGAACCTGCTATAAACTGGTGATTGTTCCTTTTATATTCGTACACTGGAAACACTACAGCCAGAGCTCCTCCCTGCGCAGCGACTCGCACGGCGCTGTATTGGAGCTACGCGGCTATGAGGGCTGCGCCATGACTGTCCCACAATGGCAAGACACAGCTTTCCATGCAGGAAATAGCATGTGGGACATGGTGCCCACACATACCTGAGCCTCCTCTCCCAGGACACCAGCTCTGTCTCTACTACTGTGTGTATCCTCTCCAGTCACATGGGGGTGTGAGCAGCCTCAAAGAGCCCGTAGTAAGGGGACAGGGTCGGACATTCCCTGTACAGCCTCAGCTTCTCTCACACACGATTTCCAGCAGCACAAGGGACTGGATGCACTCTGATGACATCACAACTCATGTGCCTGTCTGCAGAGGTCACATGGTGCAGGACAGGAGCTGCTTCTGGGAGACGGGAATGGCAGACACCGAGCTGTGAGGTGGCTGGATCCAGCACTGAGGGACAGGGAGGGAGACACAGCACGATCAGGCCATTCATTAACCCTTTATTCTGCATTATGTGGAGTCCTGGGGGAAAGGAAAGGCCTCAGGGTCAGTTTATGGAGCTTCTGGCCTCAGTGTTTAGAGCAGGAAATGGGGAGGGAGAGGGAATTAAACACACACAGCAATGGGGATTTCATCTGACAGGATTCACAGCCCCTGCTGACTTATATGGAGAGAGCGGCAGCTACACAGCACTGACAGGGTTAATACAGCACTGACAAGTTTAACACATTGCTAGCAGGATTAATGAGATACTTTGTTAAAAAATAGTTCCCTTTTTTTTCTTCGCTGCTGAGACATATTTTTCTTCACGTTCAAATTAGTTTATTAGAACAAAGAGCAACAAAAACATAAAAACCATCAAAAGCAGAAATGAAGAGCAAAAGAGGTACAGTATTTGTCTACAAGGTTACGAAAATACATCACATAAGAGTCAAACGATAGAACAGAACGACCGGCTCCAGGTCAGGATCAGTGCCCGTCACAGGGCGCATCATACAAATGAATAGGAAGGTGAAGCAGATTACTGAAGTAACCGATCGACCTCTTGGTGTAGAACATAGCAAACATGACGGCTGGTAGGGGGTAAAATGGATAAAGATCGCTTTCATGTGGAAGAAAAAGAAAAAGAGAGAAAGAAAAAAGGGGGAACGGACAGATCAGTACAATAAAGAGAGGAGCAAACCAGTGTAGCACTGTGTTTAAAGCCTTACTGTGGCAGTACCTATTTACAAGCGCGATAAGAGACACTGAACATTGGGACTACGTTTCCCGGCATGCTTTGCGAACAGACACAGGAAGTGGGTGGGACACAGACACTGTATATCCTGAGCCTCGTGGAGATAGGTGGCAGAGCGCACCAGGGAGTGAAAGAGACAGGACACAGTGCTGCAGAGCGGAACAGTGACTAGGCCGGAACGCAGGTGCGGCCTATCAGGATTCCAAGTGGGGTTATCCAGCCTTGTAAGAAGGAGACCCAGTGACCTACAGACATTACCCAAGCTGCTATCAAGGAAGCCAGAGGACCCCCGAGTGAGGAGTACCGCAGGTCCATCGGATGGGAGAGCAGGCGGTAACTGGACAAGTCACGGTCTGAGCAGAGAGAGCCAGACAACGGATCCAGTAGCCAGTATCTCAGCGCGGCATCGAGCGGAGAGACGTCCTGGGTCAGCGGAGCCTTGGTCTTCGAGCGGATGGGTGAGAGGCCACCAAGGCCGGTTTATAAAGCAAGAAAGCACGCTGCTGTTTGTTTCTAAAACCCACAGGGCCCCAACCTGACTAGTCGAAGACATCGCTTTAAGAAATTCACTGGCCAGTTGAATAGTACCCGGGTACCATAACACACACATACACTTACAGTCCGGGACTTAACCTGTGCGGGACTCACTCCCTAATATCCCAAAAAGGGGTAAAGATTCGCATATTATTTTGTTTTCCGCTGCGCGTTTCTCGAATTACGAAATATTGCATTCTCTTTTCCGCTACGCGTTTCTCGAAATTACGAAGCATTGTGTTTTTTCTGTTCGGCTGCGCATTTTCCCAAAATACGAAGCCTCGTATTTCTTTTCCGCTGCGCGTTTACCGCGATACGAAATACTGTAAATATATCTACGAACACCGTGTCTCATTATATGCCTTTTACTCTAGTAAACTATATAATTTATAAAATCCACAACGGTGCTGGAGTATATTTATTCCCTAGTGCGGGGAGACTGACCCGTGGTTCATTTTCAGCGGCTCCTCCGGGAGTGAGCGCTACACCAGCATAGGGAAGGAGAGGGGGAGGGGACTAAGTAGGACAAAAGAGAAGAGCGAGGTATATAGCAAACTCCCAGAAACTCACCATTTACCAATCCTTACTAGGCTTGTGCACCGATTCTTTTTTCGATTCGATTCGATTTTTCGGATATTTAAATTTTTCGATTCGGCTCGTTTCGACCGATTTCTGTTTCGATTCGACTCGTTTTTCGGAAATTCGGCCGCATCCGAAAACACGAATCGGGAAATTTCGTGAAAATTCCGAAACCCGAAACGCACATCCCTAATCCTTACAGAGGGAATACAAACTGGCCCCATACCTGGAGCTACTGCAAGACCCCAAGGGCAGACAGATCCTGAGCCGGTACAGACTGAGCGCCCACAGCCTGGAAATCGAATCAGGGTGGCATAGACAGTCCTACAAGCCCAGGGAGAATAGACTGTGCCAGCATTGTGACCAGGGGGCCCTGGAAGATGAGGTCCACTTCCTCCTACAGTGCCCCAAGCAGTGGTGTATTTAGGTTTTGTGCTGCCCTAGGCCTGACTAAACTCGTGGACCCCCTAATTTAAATTTGAGGCACCCCCTCCTGTCAAGGGCACACCTCTTCCTGGTTAATCCCCACCCTTCCTCTTTAAGCTCCGCCTTTTCCTCTCTTTATATTAAAAGTGGATACCAAAGTGCCTACTTGTATATTTTGTATACCATTTCAAATGTATCTATTGAGAAATAAAATTATGAAATGTTTAAATTCAAGCATTTTTACAAAGAACAGCCACGCATGTCAAGTATACGGGAACACAGCCTCTCTAATTGGTTGAACAATAAAATCCACAGAAACGTGCACTGCATATGAACGTATCACAGAGCTGTACAGCAATAAAACTCACAGTAATGTGCAGTGTGTATGAGTGTATCCCAGAGCTCCAGGGCAATAAAATTCACAGTACTATGCAGTGTGTATCACAGAACCCACAGCAATAAAACTCCCAGCAATGCAATGTTTGGTGTGTGTCAGCGTATCAGAATCCACAGCAATAAAAATTCCAGCAATGCAATGTGCAGTGTGTATGAGTGTATCAGAATCCACAGCAATAAAACTCCCAGTAATGAAATGTGTGGGTCAGCATATCAGAATCCACAGCAATAAAACTCCCAGCAATGCAATGTGCGGTGTGTGTCAGCGTATCAGAATCCACAGCAATAAAACTCCCAGCAATGCAATGTGTGGTGTGTATGAGTGCATCAGAATCCACTGCAATAAAACTCCCAGCAAACCGAGTGTATATGAGCACACAACAATTATTTATTCTACATTTACCAGCCTCTGTCCGCGGTAGGGCTGTGTGCAGAGTTAGCAGGGACTGTGTAAAGACTCAGCAGGAGGTCCCTCCAGGCCACGTTAGGATCACGGCTGTGCCTGTGCGTGGAGCCATCTTGTCAGTAGTGGGGTACCACTGCCAGAGGGTGCACCGTGGCTTTGATTCCCTTCCCGGTGGGTGTTCAGTCCAGAATAGAGTGACAGTCCATGTTAACGAAAGGGCGGGCAGCTGCGTGCATGCGTGTCACATGGTTCAGCCAGTCAGGTGGTACTGAGACTCAGTACCACCTGACTGGCCAGACCGAGTGTGACCTGCACGCAAGCAGCCTCACCAGGAGCCAGGCAGCTCAATGACAAATTTCTATCACTGCAGTGCTGGTTAAGGAAAGGTCCACTTTAAACAGCAGTAAGCAGACAGGGCTTCATATTCTGCTGATAAACCCCCCCCCCTTTACCTGCCGTTTACTGTCAACTTCTCTCTCTGGACACAAATCACATCCCCCTCCCCTCTCCTAGAGCTGCTGCGGGGCAGGGGAGGAGCTATGGAGGGAGGAGAGGGGGATTTTTATTCTATTCGATTTTATTCCGTATGCAAACGCCATGCTCCGCTGCTCGTTGTTTGAGAACACAGCTCAAAGCTGACACACAGTGACAGTGGCACCTCCTAGTACCCCCTAATGACACCCCAATAATCACTGGTACCTGGGGCGGCCCACCCTCCGCCACTCCTCTAATTACACCACTGCTCTGGTGATATGCTCACACACAAGTTTGGCGAACTGCCAGCAAGTACGGTGCTGTTTGAAGGCAGTGCAAATCCCCATAGAGAAGTAATGGTTAATCTATTCAGAGAACACCAAACAGCAGAGAAAGGTCAGTGAAATGCCCTGATGTTCGGTGGTTTCAATCAGCAGGTTTATTCAGGCGAACCCCATAGGTTTAAATGTTAAAAATATTCCCGTTTTTTTATGCAATATCTAATAAACCATTTATTATTTTAATCTGCAGTAAAAAGTCTTTATTTAGTTATTGATTTTTTTTGTACCTTTTAGTGATTTTTCTGAATTTTTTGGGCTAAATTCCCCCCCCTTTTTTTTTAATAGCGGTTCTTCTTTTTCTGTAACAGAACTTTTTATTATCAATCATAGGATCTTATATGTAAATTCCAGACATTTTCGTTCAGTAGTTCTTTTGAAAACAGCAGGCCATGGGTTTGCGGTGGCAGCATACAGCGGCCGACTCCATGCACTTTAGGGACCCTGCAGTGAATGGTGAATTCACTGCAGGGTGGGGAAATGTTATTCCCTGAAGTGCAGGGAACTACGGAACACCAAAATGTTGGCGTCATTTCAGTGCTCTGTGAGTAACCCAATTAGTGGTGAGGTTTTTTGTTGCCCCCTGGAAAGTGAAAGCCTAGGCCTTGCCTACCCAGGACATACTTGAAAATTAGTGACATCTCAATGTATCCTTCCTGGTAAAAAATAGTTTTCAAAAGTAAAAAAAAAAAAAAAAATTTTTTTTTGGGGGTGGGGCCACCCAGCGGGCCGCCGCCCCCTGGAAAGTGCCGCCCTAGGCCTGGGCCTTGTTGGCCTAGGCCAAGATACACCAGTGGCCCCAAGTACTCAGCACTGAGGGAAACTCCCTTCCAGAGACTCTCCGCTCTCATCCCAGACTTCACCTCTATAAAAGAGACAAGGAAACTCCACATCATACTGGGAGAAGAGGAGCCAGCGGTGAAAATATCTGCCCAATACGTCACAGAATGTCACAGACTGAGAGGAACATGAGAGATCCTGGATTTATAAATCCCCAACACGGACTCGCCCCCATCCCCCTTCACATTATCCCTTACCCCTGATAATGTCCATGGACTTGCCCATTCCCCCCACATATGTCCCACTACCCCCCCCCACCCCATATGACCTCCCCTTATGCTTTGGCAATGCTAAAATGTATTTGGTCCTGCCAATAAAGCTTATTTTGATTTGAGAGGGGGGGCAGTGAAGGGCCGACTCAGGAATGAATCTATGGTCAGGCACGGCACAATCCAGAGTATATTTGTCAGGTCCTGCCATCCAGGGGGTCTCGAGCCATCCTGGGGGATGCCTGGCAACCGGAAAAACATCTTCCACGCTGATGGCTGGCCGGGTGCCAAGCGATGCGCCAGCTAGAGGAGGTCGTGTGGTGCGGTGTTGTGACCGGCCGGGTTTAGATCCGGAAGAAGTGAGCCAGTTCATTGCTCTCTCATGGAGTTACCTCCCTGAGTGCTGAGTGACTCGTTCCCCGCGATTCACTGAGTCCTTGCATTTATCGCTATTGCTTTGTGTATGACCCGGCTTGTATTGTGAACCACCCTTCGTGTACCAGTTCCTGGCTGTCCTGACTACTCTGATTTTCTATATGTTTTGGCTTGTACGAGAACCACCCTTTGTGTACCAGTTTTTGGCTATTCATGACTACTCTGAGTTCTATATGATTCGGCTTAGTTTCTATTTCGGTTAAGATTAACCCTGTGTTGTACCCTGTCCTGTGTATATATCGTATAATCGGATACCTATAAGTTTTTGTGTTTCTAAAAGTAGCCAGATTGCCAACCACCTAAGGATCGGAGGGATTGATAGGGACTGTCTTATTTATTTATTTATAAAGTGTTTTACCAGGAAGGATACATTGAGATTTCTCTTATTTTCATGTATGTCCTCGGTTCAAGAATATTGAATTGTTACAGAAATACAAAGTAATAAAATGCAAAATATTAAAAAAAACAGCACAAATATACAGATTAACAGAAAATAAATATATTCACTATGTTACATGTTTACAGGTGCATTCTGTATCAAGGGATGTTAATAGGGAGCTCTTAAGTGACTTAAGGCCCCCGGCACACGAGCGTTATTTTTGCGTCCGTCTGTGCGCAACATTTGACGTCCATTGCAGATTTTCAAAGAAGTCAATCTGAACACCACACGATGCACTTACGCACTGTTTCACGCACGGCATTCGCGTACTGCAACGGACGTCAAAATGGCATGGACGTAAAAAAGCTAGACGGACGCAGGAAATACGTGCTGCTTCCTGTGGGCGTAAACAATTGCGCAAGTGCGAAGGCCGACATGCTGCAGCATCTGCGTCCATCTTCTCACCTTCTCCTCGCTGTTGTCATTGTGGGACCCTGTGTGGCTTTTCCTGTTGGAGCCTGTGGGAGCCAGACACTGTGGGAGCCTGTATTAGACCCTGAGGGAGCCGGTGAGACCCTGTATTTGACCCTGTGGGAGCCTGTGAGACCCTGTATTTGACCCTGTGGGAGCCTGTGAGACCCTGTATTTGACCCTGTGGGAGCCTGTGAGACCCTGTGTTACCCTGTGGAAGCCCCCCAAGATGACCATCGATGTAGAAGAGCTCATCCATCAGGTTCAGCAACATCCACAATTGTGGGACACCGCGGATCAAGATTATAAAGAAAAGGTGAAAAAAGGAAATGCCTGGTGTGTTGTCACCAAACATCTATTTCCAGAGTATGACTCCTGGAGTGAAAGTCAACAAAAAAAATCAAGGTATGAACAAAGTGTATCTGTCTATACATATAGAAACAAACCCCACTCGGTCTTGGTATAAACATTTCAGCCTCCAGCGCCCAGCATACGGACATTTTTCACACGCAAGGCTAAAGCTTCTATACTATAATTGAGTAAGGCTTGGCGTGTCCGTCGCCAAGCCTTACTCTGCGCATGCGCGCGCAACCAGCGGCGGTTGGTTGCGCGCGCATGCAACCGCCGCAGCACGAGCCGGCTGTGCGCTCGCCGCGGCGGTTACAAGATGCACACAGCAGCCGGGTAGAGGCTGCGCTCGCAGCCTCTACCTGGCTGCCGCGTGCATCCAACCCCCGAGCGGCGGAGGGAAAGTTCCCTCGCTTCCGCTCTTTGAAGGACCCAAGCCCCGGTCACGTGGGAGTCCCACGTGACCGCGACTTGGGTCCTTCAACGAGCGGAAGCGGGGAAACTTTCACTTCCCCGGTGCCGCTCGGAAAGGTAAGTATGGCGCGGAGCTCATGGGGCGGCTGTCCGAATGCCGATAGAGCATTCGAACAGCCGCCACATGTCTGGTCTGGGGTCTGATCTGGGGCATATATCTATGAGAGCTTGGGGGGGCAATATCCACGAGCTGGGGACAATATCCACGAGCTGGGGACAATATCCACGAGCTGGGGCGCAGTATCCATATCCGCATAATGTATACGCTACAAAAAAATGCCCGCCCTAGCCCAACACAATCTAAGGGGCCCCATGAGCTTACAATCAAAGGGAACCCAAGAATTAACAATCTAAGGGGTCCCACGAGTGTATTATGTAAAAGAAAAACACAATAGAATGAAAATGAAAACTCAGGTTAACTACATACATTTTAATTAACAAGTATTTGCAATGAAAATTTTAGAACAAAACACACAGAATTTACATTAGATCCTCCCAATCTGCCATGCTACTTTACCACTATCTGACATGATAGGGACTGTCTTATTTATTTATTTATAAAGTGTTTTACCAGGAAGGATACATTGAGATTTCTCTTATTTTCATGTATGTCCTCGGTTCAAGAATATTGAATTGTTACAGAAATACAAAGTAATAAAATGCAAAATATTAAAAAAAACAGCACAAATATACAGATTAACAGAAAATAAATATATTCACTATGTTACATGTTTACAGGTGCATTCTGTATCAAGGGATGTTAATAGGGAGCTCTTAAGTGACTTAAGGCCCCCGGCACACGAGCGTTATTTTTGCGTCCGTCTGTGCGCAACATTTGACGTCCGTTGCAGATTTTCAAAGAAGTCAATCTGAACACCACACGATGCACTTGCGCACTGTTTCACGCACGGCATTCGCGTACTGCAACGGACGTCAAAATGGCATGGACGTAAAAAAGCTAGACGGACGCGGGAAATACGTGCTGCTTCCTGTGGGCGTAAACAATTGCGCAAGTGCGAAGGCCGACACGCTGCAGCATCTGCGTCCATCTTCTCACCTTCTCCTCGCTGTTGTCATTGTGGGACCCTGTGTGGCTTTTCCTGTTGGAGCCTGTGGGAGCCAGACACTGTGGGAGCCTGTATTAGACCCTGTGGGAGCCGGTGAGACCCTGTATTTGACCCTGTGGGAGCCTGTGAGACCCTGTATTTGACCCTGTGGGAGCCTGTGTTACCCTGTGGAAACCCCCCAAGATGACCATCGATGTAGAAGAGCTCATCCATCAGGTTCAGCAACATCCACAATTGTGGGACACCGCGGATCAAGATTATAAAGAAAAGGTGAAAAAAGGAAATGCCTGGTGTGTTGTCACCAAACATCTATTTCCAGAGTATGACTCCTGGAGTGAAAGTCAACAAAAAAAATCAAGGTATGAACAAAGTGTATCTGTCTATACATATAGAAACAAACCCCACTCGGTCTTGGTATAAACATTTCAGCCTCCAGCGCCCAGCATACGGACATTTTTCACACGCCAGGCTAAAGCTTCTATACTATAATTGAGTAAGGCTTGGCATGTCCGTCGCCAAGCCTTACTCTGCGCATGCGCGCGCAACCAGCGGCGGTTGGTTGCGCGCGCATGCAACCGCCGCAGCACGAGCCGGCTGTGCGCTCGCCGCGGCGGTTACAAGATGCACACAGCAGCCGGGTAGAGGCTGCGCTCGCAGCCTCTACCTGGCTGCCGCGTGCATCCAACCCCCGAGCGGCGGAGGGAAAGTTCCCTCGCTTCCGCTCTTTGAAAGACCCAAGCCCCGGTCACGTGGGAGTCCCACGTGACCGCGACTTGGGTCCTTCAACGAGCGGAAGCGGGGAAACTTTCACTTCCCCGGCGCCGTTCGGAAAGGTAAGTATGGCGCGGAGCTCATGGGGCGGCTGTCCGAATGCCGATAGAGCATTCGAACAGCCGCCACATGTCTGGTCTGGGGTCTGATCTGGGGCATATATCCATGAGAGCTTGGGGGGCAATATCCACGAGCTGGGGACAATATCCACGAGCTGGGGACAATATCCAGGAGCTGGGGCGCAGTATCCATATCCGCATAATGTATACGCTACAAAAAAAATGCCCGCCCTAGCCCAACACAATCTAAGGGGCCCCATGAGCTTACAATCTAAGGGGCCCCATGAGCTTACAATCAAAGGGAACCCAAGAATTAACAATCTAAGGGGTCCCACGAGTGTATTATGTAAAAGAAAAACACAATAGAATGAAAATGAAAACTCAGGTTAACTACATACATTTTAATTAACAAGTATTTGCAATGAAAATTTTAGAACAAAACACACAGAATTTACATTAGATCCTCCCAATCTGCCATGCTACTTTACCACTATCTGACATAAAAAAATCGGCCAACATGTCCTGAAAATGAAAGTTGGCTCTATTTACATTCTGAGGTGCGGTGCTCTCACAGTCCTCGAAACCAGCAAAATTTAAAGAGTCTTCAAAAATGTAGCCGTCTCGCCTTCTAACAAAGTTGTGTAATACACAGCAGCATTTCAAAATATCTACAGCAAAATCCACATTGACACACAATGGGCGATCAAAAATGCGCCATTTATTACTGAGAATACCAAAGGAGCATTCCACATAGCGTCTAGCTCTGGACAGGCGATAATTGAACACACGTTTTTTCTCGTTCAAATGTGTTCCAGAATATGGACGCAGTAAATTAGGAGACAGTCCAAATGCCTCGTCCCCCACAAAGGCAAATGGTACAGAAGTGTCTGTGCCAGGTAATTTTTTTGGAAGAGGTATGCTCAGGTTCCGCCTCTGAATTTGGTCCCAGAGGGTCGAGTTTCGAAACACTGTGGAGTCCGAGTCCTTTCCATAAGATCCAATATCCACATATGTAAAGCAGTAATTTGAGTCGGCTACAGCCAGTAGTCCGATAGAAAAAAAATGTTTGTAATTCATGTAAAGGGAACCACTATGCTCAGGCTTTACAACTCTAATATGTTTCCCGTCCACCGCTCCAAGGCAGTTGGGGAATTGAGCTCTTCGCTCGAAACCCTGCGCAATTTCGGCCCATGTGTCCTCTGTGGGTGTCGGGATACATTCGTCCTTTAGTGTGTCCCATATCGTCTTGCAGACTTTCCGGATCAGTTTACCCGCTGTCGACCTTCCAATACGGAAGCTGTAATGAATATCCTGCAAACTGCATCCACTTGCAAGATAACTGCAAAAACAAAATAAAAGATTTTAGGTTATGAGTACATTCACTCACTTTACTTATGTCATTCTTGTTATGTTTTTTAGTACAAGAAGTAATGGTGAAATGGAGAACAGTGAGAGACAATTATATACGCAGCATGAAGAAACAGGAAGAATCGTCACGATCAGGATCAGGGGCCAAGAAGGTCCGCACCTATATTCATGCTAAGCAGCTGTCTTTTCTTAGAAAAAGTATCGAGCCAAGAACCACAGTTAGCAGTGTTGAGGCGACACCTTCAACCTCCAAAGAACCGGCACAGCCAAGACCATCTGGCTCAATGGACACTGGTATAATCGTTATACCACCAAGCCCAACGATGAGCATTGATGTGGACACAGAGCAGGAGCTTGTGATGCTACCTGAAGAAGGAGGTGATGAAACAAGCCCTGTTCCTACATCTGTTGCGGGGAAAAAAACACCAAGGCGCAAAAGGGGATCAGCAACCATGGATGATGAGCTTCTTAAATTTATGCAAACACACCAGACAAGACCATCCAAGATCGAGGAGGATCATGATGTGGCTTTTCTTTATTCATTGATTCCAATGATTAAAAAATTAACACCGCAGCAGAATTCACAGTTCCGGATACACATTGTCCAGACACTTGATCGCATGGTGTATCCACCCTCAAACCCCCCTATGCCGCCTGCTGTAGTACCTCCATCCCAGACATCAACATCTGGCAGTGGTTACTATAGTGAATACCTGGCAGAACCATTAGACCCTGTAGAGCCAGGCTATACAAATTTATAGTTGAATATATCTTTATATTGTTTGTTACTGTTTTGTTTTTGTAATTTTACAAAAGTTATTTTTGCGAATGTTTTTGTGCATTTATTTTTCATAAACGGCTAAAAATTGTATGCACTATTAAAAATATCCAATTAATATTTTTCAGCCTTTAAATTTTGAAAGAAAACATTAAAGATTTTTAGGCACCAAACTTCGGGGTTTTGGTCATTTATTGAGTAAGGCCGGGCTTTGTGTAAATTTTGGCAATTTTTCACTGCAGTTCAGTGTCTCTGAATATATTAACCATTGTTTCACTATGGGGGATTTCACTGCCCTCGAACAGGCACTGTATGTGCTGGCAGTTGGCAAAAATTTGGGGAACTGCCTGCTCTCCAAATGGCCAGGAAATGTCACCATACGCTGAAAATCAGCGTTCATTTATATTACGAGGCCTGATCGGCTCTAACCGGTTGTATATGTTGTGAGGTCTTTGTGTGGGTAGGAAACTACAGAGTTCATTTCCTACCGTAATGTGAGGACCAGCAACTCCTCTGGTGATATGGCGGTCCTCATGTTGGTGTCCATCTTCATCAACGGCTCTCTCACAGTGGCCAACAGCTCGTCAAATGATGATATTGACATGCGGAGGTAATTAAAGAACTTTACCGGGTCTTCCTCACGAAGTGGCCTGTACAGCGTCTGGAACGCACCATGGCGGTGACGGACCGAGTTGATTGGATGCACCCACCACTTTCGTCTCTTTTTTTTCTTCAAATAAATGAATGTTGCGATAGCAAACCCCACAGCCTCTCCTTCATCCATCTTGCTCCAAACCCCAAAATACTTATATTTTTCACTTTCCCTCTTTTTTTTTTTCACTTTCCCTCCTTTCTTTTTCAACGTCCGTAATTATTAACTTGGTCTGTTTGAACACTATATCTCCCGTGAAAATTTGCGTCCGTTGCAGACGCACATTTTCAGTACACACAATATCTCCCGTCAAAAAATACGTCCGTAACGGACGCACTGTGAGCAGTACCTATACGCTCGTGTGCCGGGGGCCTTAGACTGGGGGAAGTTTTGATGGCGTCTGGGAGGTTATTCCATAATTGTGGTGCTCTGTAAGAAAATGAGGATTGAGACACTTTCTTTTTGTATTGTGGTACTGCAAGTAAGGTGCTGGACCTGTATCGGAGGTTATAGGATGAGGGAACTGCTGGGGGAAGCACCAGGTTGGAAAGGTGAAGAGTGCGTCTAGATTCCAGCGACGGACAGTTTAGCTCTTTTAACATGTCACAATGGTGGGTCATGTAGTTACATTGTAGCACAAAGCGGCAGAATGCGTTATACAATGTAGTAAGTCTATGAAGGTGCGTTTGCGGGGCAGCTGCACAAACTACATCTTCGTATTCAATAGCCGGCATAAACATTTGTTGTACAATCTGCTTTCTTCCCGCAGGGCTCAGGCAGGATTTGTTTCTGTACAGGGCACCTAGTTTGGGGTAAAGTTTAGATGAGAGTTTTTTGACATGGGGGCCAAAGGATAGATTTGGGTCTAACCACATTTGATTAAATCTCTTCTCCAGGCCCCCCTCCGCTACATCAGTGCAATATAAGTATTTTAGAATATACTTTTACCTGTGGACTGACACAATTTTTAATACGCACTTACTATAATTATTCTTTCTAAGAGTTCAAATTGCTTGCACAAATCAATGTATATGTACCTGTGAAGTGTGTTTACAAAGATTGCACGGTTTTGTTCTATGCACTTGTAGCGCTGTTTAAAAACTCTGTAGCTGTATTGCTCGGGTTTGGCCACCAGAGGGAGAGAAGCGCAATGTAAAGTATACTGGACACAATGGGACTACGTTTTCCATCATGCTTTGCGCTGGAGACAGGAAGTGGGTGGGGGAAAGAGGGGAGGATATCCGCAGCCTCGTGCGAAGGAGGCCAGTGTGAGCCGAGCGGTGAACAGAGTAAGACGCACGTGAGACTGTGAGCGATTGTGACCAGGCCGGAGAGCAGGCGCTGCCTTGCCAACACTGGGGATCGATACAGTGACTTGCCAGAGACTTAGTAATCCACCGCTGAGTTTTTGCACAGACACAGAGTTCCGGTTTGGACCCCAACTAAGGAGACCGCGATGATCCACTGGGAGTGCAGGCGGTAGGCCGTAGATCTTGTTGCAGAAATCGGGCAAGCAGGAGAAGCGGATGCGGTGGCACAGAGTTCCAGAAACGTCCAGCGGAGAGACATCCTTGATCGGGCAGCGGAACACATAGTCTGGCGGATGGGTGAGAGGCCTTCCAGGCCACAGTCAAAGTTTAACAAAGCACGCTGCAGTACTGTTTAAATCTACAGGGCCCCAACGTGACTAGTCGAAGATTTGCTCAATCCATTCACTGGCCAGTCGAATATAATACCCGGGTACCTGAGCTCACACACACACACACCTTTTCTTGGGACATTACCCTCACGGGACTTACACTCCAGAAACAAAGTGGTTAAACTTTTCTTTTACCGCTGCGCGTTTCTCGCATTACGAATTCCTGTTATCTATATACCGTGCTTACATTATATACTTTACTGTTCTCAATAAAGCGGCATATATAATCTATAAAATCCACAACAGTGCTGGTGTATATTTATTCCCTAGTGCGGAGAGACTAACCCGAGGTTAAATTCAGCGGCTCCTCCGGGAGTGAGCGCTACACACTTTATAGCACATGTTGCAGAAGGCACTTGGCACTTTACATACTTGCACAAATATCTGAAGCACACTAATAGCTTTTACTGTTTGGACTCTTTTGTATCTGTGCACAAAGCCACAATACTATTTATATACTGCGCCAAAAGGAACTTTTAGATATTACCATTTTTGTGTACATTTGGTTTTTTTTCCGTGTGCTGCCTTAAAGGATAATAAGTACAGTAAACCTATATTATATCCTATAAATACCTTCACTGATTTAGCACCTCCACTACATATGTGTATATATATATATATACATATACACACACACACACTTATACATACACCTGTACCATATCTGAAAATTAATTACCAGACAAAATCCACAGTGATCCTCCCCAGTCCAAGCATCCCGATGGGTGCATAGCATAGGTCTACCTCCAGGCATGGAGAGAGAGAGAAAACACCCATCCCCCTCCCATACTCTACCAATATGCAATGATGCTAGAAACACAAGGAAATATGTAAAGTAAAGTAATGAGGTTTATTAAATAGTAATATAACAGGGTAAAGGAGTAAACACAAGTAGGCAAATAAACAAATGAAATAACACGGAAGGAGCAAATAAATAAGAGCAGGGATAGGGAGACAGGGCACGAAAAGAGCTGACTGTAGAAACAGGAAGTAACAGGGTTGAAAGTCACAAACGGCAGATATGGGAAGAAAAGGGCTGGACACGATAATATACAGTATATATTATATATGCACACACACACACACAGAAGACACAAAGATGATAGACAGGTACACAAGGAACTCAAAGGAGGGCACGGAGGTCAAAAGGAACTTATAGCAGAGAGGTCTTTGGAAAGCAGGTGGTCTTTTGGAAGTAGAGCGTCCTTGGAAGCAGAGGGTCCTTGGAAGCAGAAGTCCTTGGAAGCAGAAGGTCCTTGAAAGCAGAAACTGTGGATAATGTCTATAAGCAGGAGTCTGACAATAGGCTTCTTGCTTGTCTGAAGGAAGGCAACAGATTGAAGAACAATGCAGAAGCATGGGATTATGGGTGCTCCGCCCTTTCATCGTGGAGCACAGGGCTGGTAATGAGAAGCACCTGTGGATGGTGCATAGCTATGTAGGAACCCAAGAACATGTGGAAAAGATGCTGCCATGGAATGGCATTCTTACGGCGCCGGCGGCTAGGAACCTTACAGGAATGCATTGTCCCCTTCATGAGGTGGGAGGAGAATATGCAGAGTTAATATTGGAATCAGAAAGAATGAAGAAAAGAAGAGAAGGGAAAAGTAGATCAAAGAAGAAGAGCGGGACAGTGAGGGCTCCACAAAACCAGAAGCCATACCTGCATCTAAAATACAGCATACCGTAACCCCTAAAAAAGAAAAGACGCTCCATAATAAAATACAGTTTGGCTCACCCAGGGGAAAGCGATTCTGAGAAAGGAACACCACTCAACCATTCCACGCAGAGGAAAGAAATTCGGACCAGTAATACAAAGTTTGGCGAAACACTGCCTCCCATCTGTCCCCAGAAAACCGTAATTGCTCAGCTGAACTAATAGTCTCCACCCTATTGAGGACCTCCTGAAACGGGGGAGTCGACTGTGATTTCCAGTACAAGGGATCAGGGATAGAGCAGCCAATATAAGACATATCAAAATAGACCTTTTAAAGGATTTATAAGACAGAGTCGTCTGACAGAGCCAGAACAACCTTGGGTCCAAATCTACATCAAGATCCATCAGATGACAGGCCAGACATCGTCTGGCTTCACAAAACGGCCGAATGAGTGAGTCTATCAAGCATGGACATTTATACCTCTCTCGGCATTCCACAACACACATCCATAGATGAAGTACAGAAACGAACAATCTACGAAGGGGAGGTATACCAAAATGAAATCAGTTTATAAAACGTCTCTTGGAGCTTAAAGACAAGGGAACCATGGGAAACAAAATAAAACGTCTTGGTCCGATGGGTCTCGGGACTAACTTCCCCCAGCCAGCATAGCATCCCATTTCCCCACAAAACCTGGCAGGTCAAATAGGCCTGAAGAAGGGCATATAGCGGAGAGAGACTGCGAGCCAGGGGAACCCACAATGTACAATACTACTCAAATGATGTCAAAGGTCTCAACAGTCCAGAATTACCATGAAGGGATCGGAGAAAAGCAAACTTTCAGCAAAAGTCAGGACAGGGGTATCATCTCCTGCTGCCAGAGGTATTTATTGTCCATTCACCAAAAGGTGGTGTGCCCAGAGGCTCGGGGAATCCGTAAAACAAAGAAGGACCGAAGAAAGCACTCCACCTGGGAGCGCCAGATTTTGTGACAAAGACCACAACAGAGAGGACAAGGAAGACAAAGCAAACTGTAACCGCGCTCCGTGCCACAAAGTCTATATCCCACTGTGGAAATCCGCTTAGAGGACTGTAGAATATGGCGCGGATGAAGTCTGCCAAAGCGGCCAAAGAGGGCATTCAGCAAGCACCCATTCCAGATTGAGACACTGGCGGAGGGACCAAGGTTCCATCCAGTCCAACCACCCATGACAATGGAATTGGCCTTGCAAACCTGTAATCAACGGGTTGGTGTGAATGGAGGACAATAAAGGCTCTAATGTAAGAGCAAAGAGTAAAGGCAAAAAAGGGCAGCCCTGCCAAGTGCTATTCTGAATCTGAAAGCCATCAGTGAGCACCTCGTTAACCTTAACCCTTGCTGTCAGGTCACTGTAAATGGCATAAATCCAGAACAAAAAGGAAGAACCCATCACAAATTTAGCATGTGTCATCTTCATAAAAGGCAACAGAACCCGGTAAACACCTTCTCAGTGTCCGTTGATAAGAAAAGAAGCTGGCGTATTTTCTATATGCGCAAGGCAGATGACATTAATCAAAACAAGAAAAAATGTGTAATTTACTCTTACCACTGTAGCTCCATGCGAAACAAAACACAAGAGGTTTTGGTTTACCTGAATGGCCTTCTACGTGTAAGCCCATCCGCCACATCACGGTACCTGTGGGTCAGGTGGGTCCTACCTAAAGAAAACAATTTCTGCTTTCTAGGCAACCACATATCCTCATGTTTCTTCTCAGCTAAGCAGCAGACTGGGGAGTTTATATTTATACTAGGGATGTGCGTTTCGGGTTTCGGAATTTCGGAATTTTCACAAAATTTCCCGATTCGTGTTTTCGGATGCGCCGATTTTCCGAAAATGTTTAGATCCGAAAACGGCAGATCCGAAAAGTTTTCCGAGCCGAAACGAAATATTTTCGAATGGACTTGAAATTTGTCAAATCGAAATTTATTGCTTTGAAACGAGGAGAACAGACGTTCCGAAAAAACGAAAATTTCCGAACTTACGAAAAGTCGATACAAAAAAACGAGCAAAGTGACACGAAAATACGAAAAATGATCGATATTCCGAAAAAAAATGTACCCGAAAAACGAGTCGAACCGAACCGAATCGAAAAGTTTAACCCCTTAAGGACCCAGGACGTACCATGTACGTCATTGCAGCGGGTCTCTTTTAGACCCGCTGACGTACATGGTACGTCCTGCGGTTTTTTGAGCGCTGGAAGCGATCGGATCGCTTCCAGCAGCTCAAACGCCATTGCAGGATGCATGGGAGTCCAGGCATCCGTGCAATGGCGGTGAGAAGTGCCGGGGCACCTTGTGATCGCTCCCCGGGAGCGACCAACATCCGGTTTTACCAGAGAGGTGCCCGGCACTTCTAGAGAGCGCTGGAAGCGATCCGATCGCTTCCAGCTGCTCTGTGTATATTGCAGGGATGCCTCGACATCGAGGCATCCTTGCAATATGCTTACCTGCCGCCGGTCCGCTAAGTGATCGCTCCCCCGAGCGATCACTTCCGGTAGCGGCAGGAAGTACTGAGTGCCACGAGGTATCGTGGCACTCAGTACAAAACGATCACATGAGTGATCAGGTGCTCTGCTGGGTGCCTCGAGGGATCAAGGCACCCAGCAGAGTAAAAAAAAGTGTAAAAAAAGTAAAAAAAAGTAAAATAAAAATCAATAAAAATTAATAAAATAAAATAAACTGACAGCCAAGATGGCGCTGCCCTTCTAAGGGCAGGGTCATCTTGGGGCTGAGTGGGATGTTCCTAGCCTGCCTCATCAGAGAGGCAGGCTAGCAACATCCAATCAGAAGTAAAAAAAAATCAAAATAAAATTTCTAATTTGTCAGGTCAGGTCAATATTTTGTAAATATTGGCCGTGACCTCTGTGATTCTCCCTCCCTCTCCTCACTTGTGTTTTGGTGAGCGAGAGAGAGAGATCAGATTTGACAGGTTAGAGATTTTAGTGAGATTAGAAAAATTGAGGCAGATTTAGAGAGATTTTAGTGAGATTAGAAAAATTGAGGCAGATTTAGAGAGATTTTAGGGAGATTTAGAAGAATTGAGGCAGGTTTAGAGTGATTTAGAGAGATTTAGGTGTTTATTTGTATTTTCTTGTGAAACCCAACGGTTCTTCTAAGAACCAACAATCCGCTTATTATATATAATAATTATAAAATTTTATAATCTATTATATATAATGTCTGAGAGGGTGTACAGCGCCGAGGAGGCATATGCCATCCTGGCGTCAGAATCTGAGGCATCTGCGTCAGACTCCGACCCTGATTTCGACCCCGCCAACTGCTCAGAGACGTCGCTAGATACATCATCTACGCTGGCTGATGTATCTAGTGATGTTTCTGATGCAGATCCTGGGTCACCACCTGCCAGCAGGAGACGCACAGCTCCAGCTGAGGAGTGGGTAGTGCCTCATCGCCAGAGGCCAGATATCCCTCCTTTCACGGCAAATCCTGGCATCAATATTGATGTTGCAGGATTTACCGCCACACAGTTTTTGCAGGTGTTTATGGGGGATGATTTGTTGGGCCACATCGTGGCCCAATCAAATCTGTATGCCCATCAGCATTGTGCTGCGAAGCCAGACTCCTACTTGGCAAGGCAGCAATGGACCCCGCTAGATGTGCCAGAATTTCTGAAATTCTGGGCACTTACTATGCTGATGGGCATCATAAAGAAGCCCTCAATTCGCTCCTACTGGAGCAGTAGCCCCATCTGCTCTACCCCCATTTACCCCCAATCAATGTCACGTAGAAGGTATGAAAACATTTTGCGTTTCATGCACTTCAGTGACAACAGCCTGTGCCCTCCTAGAGAGCATCCCCAGTTTGACAGGCTGTATAAAATCCGCCCCCTGATTACCCACTTCGCCGCCAGGTTTGCAGAGGCTTATACACCTGGAAGGAATATCTGCGTGGATGAATCCCTAATGAAATACAAGGGAAGGCTGGGATTCAAGCAGTATATTCCTTCCAAACGCTCCAGGTATGGAGTGAAGGTGTATAAGCTCTGTGACAGCGAGAGTGGGTATACTCAGACCTTCCGGGTGTACGAGGGAAAGGATAGTAGCCTTGACCCTCCAGGTTGCCCAGAACACATGGGAACCAGTGGCAAGATTGTGTGGGACCTACTTTTTCCCCTGATGAACAAAGGGTACCACTTGTATGTTGATAATTTTTATACGAGTGTCCCTTTGTTCAAGCTGCTGTATTGTTTTGATACAGCAGCATGCGGTACTGTTTGCAAGAACCGCGTAGGTTTCCCAGCACAGCTTGTCCGCACCCGGTTAAAAAGGGGGGAGACCTCAGCTCTGCGCCAAGAGGAGCTGTTGGCGGTCAAGTACAGAGACAAGAAGGATGTATACCTTCTATCCACCATCCACACTGAGAGGTCTGTGGAGGTCTCTGTACGTGGCAGAGCTGAGCGCATCAGGAAGCCAGTGTGCATCAAAGCCTATAACCGGCATATGGGTGGGGTTGATCTGGCAGATCAGCTGCTCCAGCCCTACCAGATTATGCGGAAGTCAAGGGCCTGGTACAAAAAGGTTGCAATTTACCTGATGCAAATTGCAACCCACAATGCCTTTTTGCTCTGCAAAAAGGCAAACCCCGGAGGGACGCTGTCCTATTTACAGTTTCAGCTCCAGGTCATTTCGGGGCTTTTGTACCAGGATGCACCTGCTCCCCGGGCGGTGATGGGGGACAGAGTTGGGGCTACGCATTTTATTTATAAAATCCCCCCTACTGAGGGCAAACAGAATCCCCAAAAAAGGTGCAGGGTGTGTTTCAAGAGGGGGCAGAGGAGAGACACAATCTTTTACTGCCCAGAATGCCCTGGACAACCCGGTCTGTGTCTTGGGGACTGTTTCAAGATATATCACACTGTGCGTGATCTGTGATTTTTTTTTTCCTTTCTATTTTTTCTCACACTCCAGTTAGTTAGTTCAGTTTAGTTTTTTTTTCTTTTACTGCACCAGACTTTTACATTTTATTCCTACATTTTTATGTTCTACAATTGGTGCTGTATTTTGCCAAAATCTTTGCACACCTATGCATGGGGGGCATGGGTGTACTCAGGAGACCTTGCAGAAAACAACCTGGAGAGTTTTCATGCAGTAACAAACAACAGTGTCTCCTAAATCACAGTCCAAATCTAATGTGGGCGTAAAAATCTGAAAATTGAAAAATTACACCACACACCTTCTCAAATGTTTTCGGCTAAAACCGTTGCATCCATGGCATCAAAGCACTCCATATGCAATACCTTGGGGTGTCAACATAACAAATATAAACAATTTTCTGGCAATAATTCAAACTGGGGTATGCGGTAGACCCAAAACCAAAGATAGGCCTAGCTGAAGAAATAATCTCAATTTCAACTCCAATGACAAAGTCATAAAAATTGTATTTGAACCTTCCCAAAATCCTGGCAAACCTATGCATGGGGGGCATGGGTGTACTCAGGAGACCTTGCAGAAAACAACCTGGAGAGTTTTCATGCAGTAACAAACAACAGTGTCTCCTAAATCACAGTCCAAAACTGATGTGGGTGTGAAAATGAAAAATGACCACCAAACAGTATCCAATTTGTTTGGAGCAAACGGTTGCATCCATGGCATAAAAACACTCCATTTACAATACTTTGGGTGTTAGCTTACCAAATATATGCACGTTCATAAAACTGGGGTATGTAAAAAGGCCCCTAAAAAGAAGATAAGCAAAGAAGATACTGTATGTCAAATCAGAAAATTGACAAGCACATGTCAAAGATTGGCGTAGCACCCCAAAAACAACAGAACAAATCTATATATGGGTGGTATCACTTTACTCAGAAGATGTTGCTGAACATATTTTGGGGTGTTTTTTGGCAGTAACCCATAACTGGATTTGACAATTCATGCCTAAAGTACAATGTGTGTGAAAAAATAACCCAAAAAGTGACTACCTGAAAGTTTGACATAGAGCTAGTGCATGGAAAGTGTTAAAATACAACTCTTTGAAGCACCCTAGGGTGTGCCCTTTCTAAAAATATATGGTTTGATGGGGGTAAATTACTTTGGCCGGCTTCAAAAATGTCCCAAATAGGACATGGGTGCATGATGACGAAATGTGAAAATTCCAAGTTGGAAAACTGAAATGCGCACCCCCCAAATAAGGCCTATTAGCCCCCAAATGACCCGACATACCTATACATGGGTGGTATCAATTTACTCAGAAGATGTTGCTGAACATATTTTGGGGTGGTTTTTGGCAGTAACCCATAACTGGATTTGACAATTCATGCCTAAAGTACAATGTGTGTGAAAAAATAACACAAAAAGTGACTACCTGAAAGTTTGACATAGAGCTAGTGCATGGAAAGTGTTAAAATACAACTCTTTGAAGCACCCTAGGGTGTGCCCTTTCTAAAAATATATGGTTTGATGGGGGTAAATTACTTTGGCCGGCTTCAAAAATGTCCCAAATAGGACATGGGTGCATGATGACGAAATGTGAAAATTCCAAGTTGGAAAACTGAAATGCGCACCCCCCAAATAAGGCCTATTAGCCCCCAAATGACCCGACATACCTATACATGGGTGGTATCAATTTACTCAGAAGATGTTGCTGAACATATTTTGGGGTGTTTTTTGGCAGTAACCCATAACTGGATTTGACAATTCATGCCTAAAGTACAATGTGTGTGAAAAAATAACCCAAAAAGTGACTACCTGAAAGTTTGACATAGAGCTAGTGCATGGAAAGTGTTAAAATACAACTCTTTGAAGCACCCTAGGGTGTGCCCTTTCTAAAAATATATGGTTTGATGGGGGTAAATTACTTTGGCCGGCTTCAAAAATGTCCCAAATAGGACATGGGTGCATGATGACGAAATGTGAAAATTCCAAGTTGGAAAACTGAAATGCGCACCCCCCAAATAAGGCCTATTAGCCCCCAAATGACCCAACATACCTATACATGGGTGGTATCAATTTACTCAGAAGATGTTGCTGAACATATTTTGGGGTGTTTTTTGGCAGTAACCCATAACTGGATTTGACAATTCATGCCTAAAGTACAATGTGTGTGAAAAAATAACCCAAAAAGTGACTACCTGAAAGTTTGACATAGAGCTAGTGCATGGAAAGTGTTAAAATACAACTCTTTGAAGCACCCTAGAGTGTGCCCTTTCTAAAAATATATGGTTTGATGGGGGTAAATTACATTGGCCGGCTTCAAAAATGTCCCAAATAGGACATGGGTGCATGATGACGAAGTGTGAAAATTCCAAGTTGGAAAACTGAAATGCGCACCCCCAAATAAGGCCTATTAGCCCCCAAATGACCCGACATACCTATACATGGGTGGTATCAATTTACTCAGAAGATGTTGCTGAACATATTTTGGGGTGCTCTTTGGCAGTAAACCTTAAAGTTCACAGTACATGTATTCTTAAATTGCGTTCAAAAAAAAAAAATCACCAAAAAATTTTTTTTTCTCAAACTTTGGCATAGATTTGTGGTAAAATGGTTGCATGGAAAGAGTCAAAATACCCCAAGTTTAATACCTTGATTTGTGTACTTTAAAAAAATATGTATATGCGGAGGGTTAGTCAGGAATTAGTGACAGATATCAGTGTTACAATGTCACTAGCACTAGTTTTGAAAATAAACTCTTTGGAAATGGCAAAGTGCTACTTTCACTTATTGTTGCATAAGATAAGGAGAAAAGCGAGGAATATGTAAACATTGGGTATTGCTAAACTCAGAACTAAATTTAGAAACTACTAAGGAATTAATTTTTTTGACGGTTGTTGATACATAAGAAATTTTGGGGGTCAAAGTTCGAAAAAGTGGTGTTTTTTCAATTTTTTTGTCATATTTCACAATATTTTTTATAGTAAATTATATGAAATGATGAAAAAAATGGTATCTTTATAAAGTCCATTTAATGACGAGAAAAACAGTGTAAAATATGTGTGGGTTACATAAACGAGTAAGAGGAAAATTTGACGTAAACACTAACAGCGCAGAAACGTAAAAACAGCAGCGGTCACTAAAGGACGGATTTGTGTAAAACCGTCCGGTCACTAAGGGGTTAAACATCCGAAAAATCGAATCGAACCGAAAAAAAAAATCGGTGCACAAGCCTAATTTATACCCTCACCAGGAACATTTCCACTTTGGGATTATTATTATTATTTATTAAGTGCCAACACATTCCGCAGCGCTGTACAAAGGTGCAATGGGTAAAGACAGGACAAGTCTACAATACATACAAGAGGCAGGTGAGTATTCATGAAAACAGATACAGAAGGACATGAGGGCCCTATTCCCATGGGACTTTACAATCTCGATGGGTGAGGGGATTAGAAACAGGAAGGGGGGCTGCAGTGAGGAGTTAATGCAGGTGAGGACCGTTTTTGGGTAAGTCGGTCGGTCGGAAGTCTTGTTACTGAGTTAGGTGGTCAGCTTCCCTAAACAGAAGGGTCTTTAGGGAGCGTTTAAATGGAGCCAGATTTGGGAACAGTCTGATATTGTGAGGAAGCGCATTCCATACGGTCAGCGTCGCACGAGAAAAGTCCTGCAGTCTGGCATGTGAAGAGGTAATGATGGAGGATGCCAGGCGCAGGTCATTGTTGGATCTTACGGGGCGGGCTGGGGTGTATTTGGGGATTAGTGAGAAGTAGTGAGGAGCGGCGTTAGTGAGGGTTTTGTAGGTCATGGTATTTTGAATTTGATTCTGCTATGGATGGGGAGCCAGTGTAGGGATTCGCAGAAAGGAGTGTCAGAGCGACGGGTGAGATGGATAAGCCGGACTGATGTGTTTAGGATGGACTGCAGGGGGGAGAGGCAGGTGATACGAAGGCCAATCAGGAGGTTGTTGCAGTAGTCCAGGCGGGAGATAACAAGCGAGTGGATAAGTTGCTTGGTGGTGTTGGCAGTCAGAAATGGACGAATTTGGCAATGTTGTGGAGGTGATTGCAGCAAGATGAGGAGAGTGATTCAAAATAAAACACAGAATGAATGGACCAGACGGGGCACATGCTCCTGAAGTCTCATGGTAAGTATACAAGTGAAAAGTTTAAGTTCACAGTTCAGTGGGGAAATCGTTACTGTTAAACTGTTACGAGAGTTTTACCCCTTTCAACGGATAGAAAAAGCTTTCTTCTACTTGGGAATAACTATATCTCAATGGAGGGATGAAATAATAAAAAGGAATTATTCAAATCTACTCACTGAATTAAAAAAAGTTAAATATGTCTCTCAAAAAGTAACTATGTCTCTCCTGGATGAGCAGAAAAAAACCTAATAAATTATTATATGCTACATAAATTGACATTCTTGTTCAGATCAATTCCTATCAATATAAAGGATGCCATATTGAAAGACTTCCAATATTTGTTCCATAACGTTATTTGGGGTGTCAGTATTCCTAGGATCTCATCTAACGTACCACAGAGAAGAACTAAATTGGGTGGACTAGGTATTCCCAATGTAACTAAGCTATATCACGCCGCAATGCTCTCCCATATTGTACTGTGGGTAAATAATAATAATAAACACCAACCCTGGGTGGAACCTGTGAAACATGGGATAAAACAAACCCTTTGGGGGAAAAGATTTAGCAAAATCTTCCATGAATTTAATTATAAGGGATTTGAATACTCTCTGGACAAAAATAACAAAGAAATATTGGCCAAACTGTAACTAATACATATGCCATTAGAAACAATTGAAAACCAACTAGAAAATATAGACCTAGAGTCTTGGAAAACCAGTTTATTGTCAGTTTATCAACTGATAGAGAATAATAAGGTCAGTGCTCAAAATATCAAGTCCCAGGCTACTAACCAGGCCATAAGAGTTACTCGCCACCAGTTGCTCCACCTAACCCCTACCCAGCGCTTAACTCTGCCCCTAAGCACACCCCCTTAAATTCTTATGAAATTACAGTGTTAAAGGTTTTATTTAGAATAAAGTTACAAAAATAGCATTAATACCCAGACATCAGACCCCAGATAAATGTATATCCAGTCATCAGAGCCCAGTGTGAGCAGAGCGAGAAGGCAGGGAAGCTCCTCTCCACCCCCTGCCAGTGACAGAGATGAGGTGGGTAAGGGCAGGCAACTTATCCCTGCCACCATGCAGCCTGGGGAAGGGGGGCTACACTGTGGCACCGCTGGAATACGCAGCCCGAAATAATTTATTGTGCTGCCGGTGTGTGCATTTCCACTCGCCTGTCATATCCTGGTACTGGCACCGGGATGTAAGGCAGGGCTCAACAAATCCCAGGCGCCAGGTCACCATGGCGACTACAAATTGCATCCTGGCGCCTGGGCTTTTGTCAGCCCATTCACTGTTGGCACAAGCGTGAGAAATCTTTATTGCAGCATCTGCCCAGCAGCTCGGGTGGGCTCGGCCTCATGCTGCTGCCGATTGCCAGCTTCCCCCACTGCGCCTCCCCAGGCATCACACAGAGACATAATGGGGGTGTGAGGATCCTGAGGACGAGCAACAGCACTAGTGGCCTGCTCTACGGTGGGTGCCCTCTCAGGTCTCACACAGAGACATGAATGCTCAGCACAGCACACCTTCTATTATGTTGCGCAGATGTATATATCTTTACAGATGCACAGCGCAGGTTTACAGTTACGCCTCTCAGCTCAGCTTTCACCTAATAACCTTCTTTAGGATCCTTAAGAACTTCGTACATTTCAAACTGTAATAGCCGTGACAGAGGCTGAGACTGGAGATTATCGCTCACTTATTACCATAAAAAATGAATGGCTTCTAAATTTTTTATCTGGCTCCTAGATTTAAAGAAAATTTGTCAAGCCCTTATGCAGGGAATATGAACCCGGTATGCAGTTTCCTGCACAGACAACCAGGTGGGTAAAGTTTGGAACGGGATGAAAGGTGGAAACTGACCGGATGAATTCTGTAGGATGGTGGGAAGTGTGGAATAATTGCAGGAATCAGGAAACTAAAATAGACAGTAACAAAATAGGCTTTGCAGAGTAGTGAATAAACAGTCTGTCTCTTTCAGCACACAAGGGCTGTAATGAACCAGCAATGTTGTAGTGTGGGACAGAACCTTTATTCTGTGAGTCACGTGTTTGTGATTTAACTGTTGCATTGCTGGATGTGCTGGTTGCTGGATGCAGGTTACAGGGCAGGAACAGTACAGGGAATGTACCACCAGGGGGGTGTCAGGATAGTTGCAGCCATGGGGCATGACATCGCCCTCACTTAATTTCCACTCGCTAAATGCGAGTAGGCGAGTGGGAATATTGAGCCCTGATAAGGTTATTCCATTTAAATTATAAAGTTCTATTTAGATACCCGGGGATCAAACATTTTATAGAGTATAATGTCCTCTCCATCTCCCATCAATCAGTGATATAGATGCATTCTTTAAGGGGGATTGGACAGATAGATTTCTTACCATATATTCATTTAATAAAAGAATATAGAACTGTGCGGGAATGGATTCAGGCGGTGTAGGGGGTGCAGGAAATGGAGGAAATGTTCAATAGATAATAAATACGATAAATATATCAAATAACTTGGCCACCAACTGCCCCCGATACTTCGGCGCAGAGTTCGGGTACAGAGGCCTGGGTCATGCCTTTCAAGTCTTGGGGCTTTGTGTATGACCACTCTTGCAATACTGTCAGCTGAGAGAATATTTTGTGCTGCATTGCCCGCCCCCCCCCCCCATTTTTGGCTATCATACCCTCTTTCATGTCAGTCTTACAGTGGTTTATATGCACAGGTGAATTATTTCAGGTACGAGCTTAATAGTTTATGTAGTTAAGGATTATTTGACTCCACTTGATTGGTACCTAACTAGTGTACATTTCGTAATGTCTGAGTTTTCATAATGCTCAAATATTAGATAAACGTGGAAAGAAATATCTATAGGTCGATCTTAAATTATGGGTACCCATAATGAGCCGACCCCAGAGCTGCTTGCTTACATCTTGACCTGCCAATCTTAAATATTAGACGAAAAAATGATGTATACATATCTGCCTGGCAGTGAAATTGTGAAGAGTTAGAAATTGGATGTCATTAGATCCACTAAACTGGAATGATATTAACCAGGAGATTAATTTCCAGTCTTGGGTGGAAAAAGGTTTCTGTGGGAATTTTTTAAATATCTGTTATGAAGTATGGAAACTATGGATTAAAAAAAAATAAAAAAATTGCCCCGAAATATGAATTGAATGAAAGAAGAATACTGTATATGTATGATTCAGCAATTTATCTGTTTATTCAAGATTTGACGAATTTTGAAATATTAGAACTTATCAAAGATATTGACAGAGTATTACTGAATATCATGTTACTTGAAAAAAAATAGGTTTCATCTTTGTTTATTAATACAGGATATTTTTCCTTTTTTTTATATTAAAAAAAGGGGTTTCAGCTTTCTGACCAACGAGACACAAACAAACAAGAAAAGTCCTTAAAGTACAACATTTCCGGTTAAAAGCACTGAAATGTTTTTTATGTAGTGGGAATAATTTTATGTTACAAGAAATAAGGCATGAGGGAAACTTAACAAGTGCATCTTAAATTTTTTTTATGTGAATCAGTTTATGTTTTGCAAGATTTGAGGTCCGATTGAAACATTTTCCACATTCTGAGCATTTAAAAGGGTTTTCTCCAGTGTGAATCATTGTATGTGATTTAAGAGTTGCAGCCTGATTGAAACATTTCCCACAATTAGTGCATTTAAATGGTTTTTCTGTAGTGTGAATCATTTTATGTTTTGCAAGATTTGAGGCCTGATTGAAACATTTCCCACATTCAGTGCATTTGAAAGGTTTTTCACCTGTGTGAATCAATTTATGTGCTGCAAGGTTTTCAGCCCGATTGAAACATTTCCCACATTCTGAGCATTTAAAAGGTTTTTCTCCTGTGTGAATCATAGTATGTGTTTTAAGAGTTGAGGCCAGATTAAAACATTTCCCACATTCAGTGCATCTAAATGGTTGTTCTCCTGTGTGAATCAGTTTATGTCTTGCAAGATTTGAGGACGAATTGAACCATTTTCCACATTCTGAGCATTTAAAAGGTTTTTCTCCAGTGTGAATCATTGTATGTGTTTTAAGAGTTGCAGTCTGATTGAAACATTTTCCACATTCTGAGCATTTAAAAGGTTTTTCTCCAGTGTGAATCATTGTATGTGTTTTAAGAGTTGAGGCCCATTTGAAACATTTCCCACATTCAGTGCATTTAAATGTTTTTTCTCCTGTGTGAATAATTCTATGTTTTGCAAGACATGATGCCTCAGTAAAATGTTTTCCACATTCATTGCAGCTAAATGTTTTTTCTCCTATGTGAATTATTTCATGTCTTGCAAGCTTTGAAGCCAGATTGAAACATTTCTCACATCCAGGGCATTTAAATGTTTTTTTACCTGTATGAATGTTCTGATGCTTTTTAAGAGCAACTCGCTTTGTAAAACATTTCTCATATTCAGAACATGAGAATGGTTTCTCGTCAGTGTAAAGAGGTTGGTGGATAAGGACTGACTCCGGCGTAGAATTCTCCCCCCAAAATGTAGGTGAAAATGTTTCTTCTTTGCAATTTGTTTCAAGGTCAGACGTAGAATATGTGGCTTTCCCCATGTCAGAAGAAGCTGAATTTCCTTTGTAATTTACGTCTGTGAGATTTTCTTCTTCCCAAGAGGCCGGTTCCTGCTTAATATCACTAGGTGAATATTCTGTACATTTTATGGTTGAATAATTGGTTTTATTTGGGACTTGTTCTTCTCCAGAAGCCAGGGATTCTTGGTCAGTATTCGTTGCAGATTCAGCTCGTCCTTTTGTTTGCTTGTTAAGATGCTGCTCCACATTATTGGTTATAGATTTATTTCCAGAATCAGATAAAGAAACCGGAGTGTGCGATTCACCAGATACAGATTTATCTATTGAAAGGGAAAACCACATTAACATGTGAGAAGTTCATTCAGGAACGAGTCTATCAGACGCACAGCGAACATTTCAGTTTGTTGTTTGGACACAATTCTCTAGTGTTTGACACAAAGATTATGAGAATTAAACCTTCTCTTACCAAGAGTCATAACTGGCCGGTGATTTTCCCTCGTGACGTCCTCGTACAGATCCCTGTGTCCTTCTAAATACTCCCACTCCTCCATGGAGAGATAGACAGAGACATCCTCACATCGTATAGGAACCTGACACACACAATGATAAAACTGCAGTTAAACGTTCTGCACACAGCTCAGCATATGCAGTGCATTAATACATCACCTGCTTCCGGGTGCTCTATGGATCCCAGCGATAGTCACCATCCAGAAACAAGAAGAAGCAGGATGCCGCCAAGTATAAAAATAAATAGGGCTCTATTACAATCCTAACGTTAAGCATCCGTGAGCTCCATTCGCTGGAGTCCATAGGACTCCACTGGGTTCCCCCCTGCTGGTCACATGGCCAGCCGGATCTCGCCTCACGAGATCCGTCAGGTCGGCGTAGTGAGATGCAGAGAGACTGGGGGGACTTTTTCCCCCAGTCTTTCCCTGCTCCCGCTGGCCAGAGGAGGCGAACAGAGCCGCAGTACTCGCCGCAGGACAGAGGGTTAGTATAGGATGCTCTTTTAGAAATTTTTTAGCCTGGTGTTAACGGATTCAGCTTCTGCAGAATCCATTAACACCAAGTCCTGGCTCTGGTTAACTTTTCGCTAACCAGGACCAGAGCGTTAATCAGCGCTGAGACTTTGTAATCCAGCGCTGATTAACACTTTGCGCTCTCCATGTTAAGCATAGGGAGCACAAAGTACAGTATCCTTGCGTAGAGAAGCGCAAGGTACCAAACGCAAACGGGTTTTTTAACCCGTTTGCGTCTGGATTGTAATATGCGGTAAATACCGCAGCAAATGTTAATGCTCACGCAAGTGAGCGTTAAAGTTTGCGTGAAGATCGTAAGAGGGCCCATAATCTTTATTAACTACATCACAAAATATCTCAATACATGTGAAGGATCTAATGCAATGGATATGATATATTGTTTACCACTTACTGGTAATACAGAAAGAATAGGTGTAGCGCCACGCTGTATTTACGAGCACCAAGGTTGCTGACCCCTGCCCCAAACCAACAAACATGGAAATGTACGTATCTGGTACAGCGCAACAGATGCTCTTGGAGTTCTGGTGTTTCTCACAATAAGCAGCCAAACGATGAGATATACGTGAAATATAAAATATAGATCATCATAGTGCAGATTGTATATATAAAAAAGCACTCTATTTGTGCGTGAAACACCTGCAAATGTAGGGCCCGACACTGGCTCTGAGTGGATATACGCCTCTGGTTTATCTTCTCCCTTCTCAGGTAAACCACACCGTTACCAGGATGATTCTTTAGGCCACCATACATATGCAGGGGGTAGGAGACAAAAAAAGGGGAGCATAGGAATACTCCACTAGTGTAAATCCGATTTTCTTCTCATCAATACATTCTTTTGCGCATTTAAAACTTACAGTTGGTGGAGCTGCCGTAGCTCTAGGATTAGCGCATGTGGATTTTTCACTCTTTTGGACAAATCCATAAAACCACCATAGGTCCAGGGACGTGGCTTTAAAAATGCATTTATTTAAAACATTTACAAAATCAAAATGAAATAAAAGAAAACAAGTTACATCTCCAGGACACGTTTCACAGTTGTACACAGCTTAAAACCGAATCAAAGGACACAACAGGTTTCGTCGGGAAGCTTTTGTCAAGGGTTGTCAAAGACTTCCCACCGAAACGTTGATGTACCTGGTCACTGCACCTAAAACCTATTGGGTGGAGGGGCTCCCCATACTTTTCTTGTGCAACTTTTGCAGTATTTGTGTCCTTTTGATTCGGTGATGTGAGTAGTGTGGATGTCAGTGCTAATTATTGTTTCCATATATTTTTGCCCTACTGATCTTATTGGTTTGTGATTATTCATGATACTTATTGATCAGAGATTGTCTTGATTATTGATATACTGTATGAATGGTTTAGTACTTTCAGCTTATTACCAGTAGGTGGTAAACAATATATCATATCCATTGCATTAGATCCTTCACATGTAATGAGATATTTTGTGATGTAGTTAAAGGGATCTGCAGGTCTAGAAATATTTTAAAATTTACATAAACACTTTTATACCTATAGACCAGTGTTTCCCAAACCTGTCCCCGGGACCCTCACCCAAGCCAGATTTTGCAGATCACCTTGGGGAAAAGCAGACTGAATCCTGCAATCACTGAGCAGCAAATCATATCACCTGTGCTGTGCTTCACATATCCTGCAAACCTGGCGAGGTGGAGGGTCCTGAGGACAGGTTTGGGAAACACTGCCATAGACAAACGAGAATAAAATCAACAAAAGTTTTAAAAATGTGTAAAAAAAATGTTTATTTTCTTGCGTTAAACTGTGTCATTTCATCTTCTCTGGTGACGCCCCTCAACTAACACAAGCTTTGCACGTGAAACCCTGTGCACGCTCAGAACTAGTGATGGGCCAAACACCCCCGTGTTCGTTTCGCATTCGAACACCCAAAAAAGTTCGACCGCGAACTCGAACACAATGCAGCTCGAACGTTTAAGGTCCCCTCCAAGAGAGCATATATGCAAGATATTGGTCATAAAAAGGTGTATGGGGTTCCGGGTACTGCCCTGGGGGACAGGAAACAATGACTTTTTTTTTTTTAAAAAAAAGGAAAAAACGTTATTAACCCTTTCACTGCTGAGTGCTGAGCCATTTCACCGCTGTGCGCTGAGCTAATATTTACCGCTTCTGCTCATGTTTAAACGCAATTTGAAGCCATGGGAAATGTTTTATCATCAACAATGAGTGGGAAATGTTTGATCAACACACAGGACAGGGTATACCTGAACTAGGCCAGATGGTATACAAGGACGTATTCTAACACAAGCCCAAATCGATTACTGTTAGAGTGGTCATTAATAGCCAAGGGCTGGTACACACAGGGTATCTATCATATAAGCCAAAAATCAATCAGAGTTAGAGTGGTCACAAGGAATAGCCAAGGACTGGTACACGGGGGTGGTTCTCATACAAGCCAGAAAACAACTAAGACTGAAAAATCAACCAAGTAGTAAATCGCCAGGAGACACTCAGCACTGAGGGAAGCAAGCTCCACGACAGGGCGATGAGCCGGATCACGCGGTCCGTATTTTTTTTTTTGTATTCAAAATTTTATTTTGAAACAATGTCAGCAGTACAGCAAATAGAAAAAGGCCACGCAGGGCCACAGACTAGTCATCAGGAAAATCAACGTAAATAAACATAACAGCAATAGACAGCAAGGGACCTCAAAGTCAACAATAAGGGGGGGGGAATGGAGGACACTCGACCTAAGTAACCAGGGAGGTGATCTCGTCAATCTGACATGGGCAACCACATTAAAAAAAAAAAAAAAAAAAAAAAAAAGGTGGGTAAAAGGGGAAAGGTGGAGGACAGCCCAAGAAAAGGTGGCATTCCTGGCTCACTCCAGCGACCCCACAAGGAGGCTGGAGGCCACGGAAGAGGCCACAGGGCCAGGCGTCCTGGGGCCAGAGGAAGCAGTCAGAGCCATGGTATCCGCTCCAATGGCTCGCCCAGGGCAACCTATTGTCCTGCACCCAAAAGAAAAGTTAAAAAAAAAAAAAAAAAAAAAAAAAAAAAAGGGGACAAAATAAAAAGGTGGCTAGATGCCCAGAATGTCACGCCAAACCACAACTTGGACAGATGAAGCAGAGTCCGCTAAAGAGTGTCCAGAGGGGGGGGGGGGGAATAAATCAGCAAAAGTCCTCAACAAGATGTGTATGTAGTGGGGGTGTCAGCAGGAGAAAATGCTTCTAGGGAAACTAGAAGAGCAGAGTCACAGGAAAGATGTCGGCAGCCAGGAGGTCGATAGCAGTCTCCTCTAGCTCAGCCAGTGTCCAGGAACAAAAGACACCCGGCCCGATAACATACTGTCCACAAGAAGTCACAGGCAAGGCCAAGGTGTGCAGGCAACAGAGCATAGGTCGCCACCTCCGACTTCTCTTCCTCAACCGCATAGGGGGTACACAGGGCAATCCGCTTCCCAAGGGCACTAGTGATGTCTCCAAAACCGCAGGGGGCACCTCGAACAAACTGCCTCCTGGCAACTCCAGCAGCCCCAGTAACCGCGTTGGGGGTCCGGTAGAGTCCCAGTGCGCCACTGACAGTCCCAGGCCACATCACTACCTCCCCTGATCCAGGGGGATACAGCAGGAGAGGCGCCAAGACATCCTGTTCCACGGCAGCAGGAGTAGCCTCAGACGGGGCGATTCCATTTGGGTCTCCGTATCCCCGGCCACACTCATCATGGTCCCCCGCAGCACTCATCCATCCTGCTCCCCGAAGGGAAGCACGCCATACCTCCCGGAACTCAGCAAGCAGGACCGCCAGATCTCCCCTTGTCAATGGGAGTAAGGCGTCATCAGACCTCTGGCAGGGAAAGGGAGACGACTCCAGAAGGGGCCCATGCTCCTCATCCAGGCACGAGAGCGCAGCCACCGTGGACCGCACGGAAGGGTCAGGCATTTCAGGCCACCGAGGAATCAGCACGAGGGGCGCACAGGCAAAGAAAATGGCCGCCGAGGTTAGGTCGCACAGGTCCAGGTAGGCCCAGGTCAGCCCAGGGTATAGCACGTCGCAGGAATCTCCCAGTTGCAGGACCACAGGTAAGTACCCACAGTAAGGAAGCGAGTGAGAGCGGAAATTTCAGCCGAAAAGTCCCAAAAATCATCAAATATAAAACATCAGCAGAGGAGCTCTTCAGAATTGCAGCCGCTCAGCTCGACTTCCCACGCGGTCCGTATTTAAACCCGGCGGGCGCATCATCTGGGGCTCATCTGACACGCCCCACCTCCTGACCAGCCTTGCGAACTCCGGAAGCCATCACTGAGCCCCAGACGTGACAGATACAGTAATGTGTGCTGTGTATGAGCGTGAGTTTTATTGCTGCGGAACTGTGTTATGTCCTTTTTTTGTTTTGGAAGGGGGCGAAAAGCTGTTACGAGTTGAGGAAGTTTACGGGGGCCCCATCATGAGGTTCAGTAAGGGGCCCTATCATTTCTGATGGCTGCCCTGTATGCATCCGGTACACGGGTCAGTGCACCCAAATATTGGGCCTTTGGTGCCAGCTTGTGCCGTCACACCGTAACCCCTCTGAGGTATTGTGGAAGAGTGCAGTGTTGGACCCTGTGGTCAAATATTGAAATGATATGCACCTGTCACATTCAAGTGCAGAAAAATTGTGTCTTAGTCGGTGGTGCACGACACCGAGAATCTAACAGGGTTATTCAAAGAGATCCGAATTGTGGCCGAAAGGTAACCGAACAGTGAAATTCAGCTACGGTTACCTTTCCTGGCCATTCGGCTATTCAGAGAGCAGGCAGTTCGCCAAATGTTGGCGAATTGCCTGCACATACGGTGCCTGTTCGAGGGCAGTGAAATCCCCATAGAGAAGCAATGCTTTGTCTATTCAGAGAACAAAAACCAGCAGTGAAAAGTTGCCGAAATGCCCTGCTGTTCGGTGGTCTCATTCGGCAGGTTTATTCAGGAGAATCCCATAGGCTTCAATGGTAAAAATATTCCCGTTTTAATTCAATATCTAATAAACCGTTTATTATTATATTCTGCAGTAAAGAGTCTCTTTATTTTTAGATTTTTTTCTAGGATCTTTTAAGCATTTTTTATAATTTTTTTAGAAGAGAATCCCCCCCCACCCCTCGAAATTTCCGCAAACGTCCCGAAAAGTTTGAAGTTCGCAAACTTTCAAACAGCCGATGTTCGAATCGAACAAGTTCGAACCGGCAGCCCATCCCTACTCAGGACCTCAGATTGGGAAACTGAGGAACTGTATATTGGCTATCTGCACAACTGTGAGAGCAAAACACACCTGCTGACTCGCTCACACACTCACTTGCGCGCTTTCATGGTTTACATATTCACCATCTCACACACACTGCCTCAAGTCACTCCCTCTCACACTCTTTCTTGTGCCCGCTCGCTCTCCCTGCACTACTTGTGCTTTCTCTGCTTTATCTTGCTGTCTTTCTCTTTACCGTTTCTTGCTGTGTGTCTGTGCTTTTCATTGTTGTCCCCCTCTCCGCTGTCTCTTTTTCTCCCTGTGTATTGATTTCTTTCCTTCTACGTCTCTGCAGTAGCTGGGGGTTAAAGTTCAGCCCTGCCCTCCCCTCAGCTCACAGTGCAGGAGGGAGGAGGAGCAACTCAGTCGCACATGCTCAGTGCATTTTTCATCTATACCTAGGTATGCACACTAATTGGTTAGCACAAAGTGCCTCCTGAGGTGGTTGTGGAAAACGTCAAGAAAGAAAAGCAGGTAAATATGAAAAAATATAATTGACTTGCTTTTTATGTCGTATGAGACTACTGACTCCTTCAAAATGAATAGCATGTTTTTAAAAGCAAACTAGCAAAGCAGGCATGTCCCGTTAATAAAGGTCATTTATTTTTATACTTGGTGTGCATCCTACTTCTTGTTGTTACCGTTTGTTAGTTGGCAGTAAGGGTTGGCCAATGTTGGTGATAGTGAAGTGGAAATAGGCTGGAAGACGGCCGCCATTGTACACAGGCGGCCATCTTGTTCAGAATATTGGTTCACTTGTATATAACTAGACAGGTTTGTAACTGAAACTAGAATGAGGTATACGTAGAAATTTAGGAATGCGTTTAGATTAGCAGAAAAGCAATTAAAGTTTTATGAGAGATCTCTGCTGTTTCTGGCACGGAGGAGAAAAGCGACTCAAGGTCGTTGGGGCCCGCAGAAAATAGAAGGAGTATACAGACCAGGCCCCAGGCCATCTGAATAAACATAGCCGATAGGGAGGGAGGCACTGCTCTGAGAAAGGCAGCACAACAAATCACAGACTGTCAAACTAACGTGAAGTGTATCAATTTATAGTTATATGTGGAATGTTCTTTGTGTTCGAATTAATGATGGGAGGTATTAACCCACGTGGGGTGGAATAGAGTGTCATAGGGAGGTGGGCTAATGGGGATGTACCTAATTATGTATTTGGGGCATAAAACCTCATGTCACTGTGTAATCGGGGCTCACTCTAAGCGATTCAATCCTGTGTGAGCACTTGTGTGACGACACAATAAACTCTTGCCTTTCCTGAAGAGACTCGTGTTTGGACAATCCTTGCTTGTGTCTGGTCCGGCGCCGTTCTGAAAGTGAACCTGTTTTTGCCCGCCTACATTTCTGGGGGACTCGATAGCCGGGATAACGGGCCTTTTGCCAAGACACAGGCAACGGCTGCTGAACACAGTGCGGCGCTTGACTGCAGCAGTGCCAGAATCCCGATGGTTGGGCGTCCGTTGAAGGTGAGCTGACATCTGCAGGCGCCAAGCAGGATTTCCTGTACAGTGGACCTCATCTCGTCCCAAACGGACCCCCCGACCCGGGAAGCTGGGACAGACACCCGAGTCCGAGGAAACAGCGAGCAGCGCCGGCGATAGGTAACGTGTCTTCTATGTTTTGTATGTCTAAAGGAAATACCGGTATCTAAGGGAAATGTCCGACTGAGATAGACGGATAAGAGGATGCAATGGCAACCATCCTATTGGCATATCTAGCCCGCCGCTGATAGCGCTGACATTGCTAAGGAGCCAGAGTGGCTAGCGGGTGTCTGGATTCGGGGGAATTGAATGCCAATCAAAGGGTAGTTCTGTAAGAGAGGGAGAAGGTAGCTACGTGGAGTTGCATGAGTCATTTAGTCAGTGTTTGTAAATAGAGCTTCGCCACGTGGGTAAAAGGGAAAGGAGGAGGGATTTTCTGTGACTGGGCTGAGAGCCTGAGTCAGTGCCTAGTGTGTACGCCGTGTAGTGAGAAGGGCTCATAGTGGAGCCAGCGGTAGCTGCAGAGATAGTGGTGCTGAGTGGGTAGATTATCCATAAGGCAGATTGGAATTGCAGATGGAAGTATAGACAAGGAACGGGGTGCACATAGCCACACGCAGTCAAGAGTTAGAGTTCAAATTACGGGGTATAAGGAGCCACAGAGGTAGTACCCTTGGCTAGTAGAAAGAGTAGAAGTGCCTATGTTTTGTTCTGTGATGAAAGAATCTGATACGGTATGTGTTGCGGAGGAATTGTTGACTGAAGTATCAGACTGTAGATTTTAACTGTTGTTGAAATAATATATCTGTATTGCAAAGAGTACTGTTTTCAAGAGTAATAATGGGTAACGGGTCATCTAAGCCCAAGAAGGTGAAGGAGGGTGAGACGCCCCTAGAATATATGGTGCGGAATTTTGAAGCATTATATAAAACGCATGATTATGGTGTAGAATTGACAAAAGAGAAATTAAATGTAATGTGTACAGTTGTGTGGCCGTTATTAGTCCCAGGATGGCCAGAGCAGGGGTCAATGGACCCGGAGTTGGTACAGAAGGTACATTCCCAGGTTACAGAGCAGTACGGACATCCTGAAGAATACCCGTATATAGATATATGGAGATATTGTATTAAAAACAAGAGTCATTTTATAATGATAGCGGGGAGAAATAAGAAACAGGACCCCCAAAATAATAGAGAGAGAGAGAGAGAGAGGTGTTAGTAGAACAACCGGAAGAGAGTGATGTTTTGCCCCCGTCCTATCCATCATGTTATGGGGCAGCTAGGGAAGCTTTGAGTGCCGCGGTTGCGCGGGCGGAGAGGGTTGCGCGGGCAGCTGCTGTGTCTCGGTCAGCTCCCTCTGCTCCGTCCTGTGTGACTGAGGAAGAAGAGCGGGGCGCATCGGGTGGAGGGGACAGAGAGGCTCCACCAGAAAAGATTGAGATGCCCGATGGGAGTATATATAAATTAGTGCCCCACGGGAATGGTGATGATAAAGAGGAGGATGAGAACCAGGGAGTTACCACACGTGCAGCGAATAGTATACATAAACCCCGGGATCCGTACCAACACAATCCCTACAAGAATGCTATGCAGTTGCCTTTGCGAGAGGTGCCAGGCCCCCCCTTGGCGGATGGGAATCCAGGGCCAATGCAATACACATATGTCCCGTTCACGACAACGGATCTTTTTAATTGGAAAACACACACACCACTGTATTCCACAAATCCCGCAGCAGTGGCCAGTATGATAGAGTCAGTTATGCACACACATAACCCCACATGGGCAGATTGTCAGCAATTAATGTTGACAATGTTCACCACAGAGGAAAGAGCCCGAATAAATAGTAGCGCGCAAAAGATTTTACTCGCCCAGGCTGTAGCAGATGCTAAGCCTCATCCAGAAGCATGGGCAGAGGAACATTACCCCAAAACAGATCCTAAATGGCCGTACAATACAGTTGAAGGAGTTGCCCATCTGCAGACATAGAGAACCGCTGTAATGATGGGTGTTAAAGCGGGAGGGAAGAAGCCCACAAACATGGGAAAAATAGCAGATGTGGTGCAAGAGGTTAAGGAATCCCCAAGTGCGTTTTTAGAAAGATTGCTGGATGCGTACAGGATGTATAGTCCTATTGATCCTGAAACAACGGAGAATCAGAGGTTAATTAACTCCTCGTTTGTGGGTCAGTCACAGAGGGATATACGGAACAAAATACAGAGAATAGATGGGTTTTTAGTGAAAGGTATTAGTGAATTAGTTGAGATCGCTAATAAGGTGTATCATAACCGGGATCTAGAGGAGATAAAGAAACAGAAGGGACATACCGGGGTGGTTGGATACATGGGGAATGGCGGAGGACGAGGTGGCCCAGACAGAGGGAGGGCAAGGGGTAGGGGGGCTAGAGGAAGGGGAGCCCCTAGGGAACCCCTAGGACCCAATCAGTGCGCGTGGTGCCGGGGTGAAGGTCACTGGAAAAACGACTGTACTGCATTTTTAGCTAAATTTGGGGGACAGGGTGAAGTTGGGGAGACGGGAGGTCAAGCCCCTAATGGCCAGGTAACAGGCGGAAGGTATGAAAGAAGTGAAGGGAATGGAGCGGGGTTTGTGGGACTGGCGGGGACATCATTTGAAGGGCAGGATGCATATTGACGGGGACCTGGGCCCATCCCGCTCGGTAGCCACGAGCCCACGGTCACAATGAGAGTGGGAAATAAAGATGAAGTTTTTATGGTTGATACAGGTGCCGAATATTCTGTTGTAACAAAGCAAATTGCACCTCCAATGGGAAATGAGGTTGATATTATGGGAGCATAAAATAAATTAATATTTTACGGAGTGAGATGGTTGCGGTGCTGTATGGTTTGTGTGTGTGTGATTCGGACTGATTTTGTCCGATTGTGTTTTTAATTGATCATTAAACTGTTCAATTAAAAGTTGAGATTGAGCGTCGTCCCTGGTGTATAGGCCCCCTCCTTTCTGACAGACTGTTTGCGAGGGGGAGGAGGAGGGAGCAGTTTGTTTTTCTTTGCTCTCTGATAGCTGGAAAGAATAACCCTTTGTGTATCTGTGCAGCGTACTATATTTAGCTAATTTTAATGTGTGTTACAATAGAATATTTGTCTGAAGTCTGTTGAGTGCAAGATATATGTTTATATTTTGTGTTGATATTATTCCGAAAGTTTTAGTTTTGTTCAGAGCTAGAATTAAATAGAAAAGAAAAGGGACTCCTGGTTTTTATATTATTACATATAAACAATAATAAGTATGTAATAGTATACAATATTGTCTACCAAAATATGAAATTTATTAACAAATTGAAATATGGTTACTGTTTTTAAAAGGTATGTTTTTGTTTGATTTTTGATGGAATGGTTATTTTATTGTTATGAGATGTTTGGAGTGGTCTTATGACAATGGAATGATTTATTGTTTTTTTTGGATGTGGTATTAAGAGTCTGTTTTGGGCTACGGGAAAATATCTCTGAGAATATTATTTACACAATGTGTATATGTATATGCCCGAATGTCCCATCCAGCTCCTGGGGCGGGATATCTTTTGCAAATTGCAAGCCCAAATTATGTTCTTTCCCGGGGGTCACGCTCAATTAGACCTGCCGGAGGATAGCAGCTTTGCTCGGTAGCATAATCCAGCCAGCCCGCACAACCCCCAATCTGTGAAAATCGCAGTAGTTATGCCGAGGGAAGAAGAATGGCGCACGGCATCTACTCTGCCTGCTGTCCCCGCACGCACTACTCCTTGGAATTCCTGAGGTGGGGGCGGAGGACAACCCGCCCAGATTAGTTGAATTAAAGCCCGGCGCAACACCGGTGGCTCTAAGACAATATTATATCCCACAGAAAGCCAAGCAGGTTACAGAGTGTCTAAAAAGAAAGCACAAATATGTAAACAGAGTGTAAAATATCTGGGATTCCAGTTAACAGGTACCAAACGTGCACTAGGGGCAGAAAGGAAAGAAGCAGTGTGCCGCATACCCCAACCAAAGACCAGGAGACAAGTCCGTGAGTTCTTGGGAGCTGCAGGCTTCTGCCGCCTGTGGATCCCCAACTTCGCCGATATTGCCAAACCGCTTCATCAAGCCACCAAGGGGGGAGAACTAGACCCCTTTCATTGGGAAGAAGAGCAAACAGCAGCGTTCCTGAAATTAAAAACCTTGCTGATGGAAGCTCCTGCACTGGGCCTGCCCGATCACAGCAAGCCCTTCCAGCTGTTCGTGCATGAACATAATCAAACAGCAACAGGAGTAGCGGTCCAGACCTTTGGCTCATGGCTGAGGCCTGTGGCCTACCTCTCCAAGCAACTCGACCCTGTGGCCTGCGGCCTACCCCCATGCCTGAAAGCAGTGGCTGCCACCGCAATGCTGATAGCAGAAGCAGACAAACTGACCCTTGGACAAGTTCTTCATGTCAAGGTGCCCCACGCTGTCAAGGCTCTGCTGGATGTGAAAGGAGGTTACTGGTTCAGTAGCAGGCCGGATTTGAAAGACGTACCCCTAGACAAATACGATCTACAGCTATTCACTGATGGAAGCAGCTACATGGATGATGGGAAGAAAGTCTCCGGCTATGCAGTAGTCTCAACAGAAGAAGTCATCGAAGCAAAGTCACTGCCAGGCCATACATCTGCACAATTGGCCGAAATAACAGCTTTAACCAAAGCCCTTGAAATCTCTGAAGGCAAAAGAGTAAATATCTACACAGATTCCAAGTATGCCTTTATGACAGTCCATGCACATGGTGCACTCTACAAAGAGAGAGGCCTACTTACGTCTTCAGGACAACAAATAAAATATGCAGCTGAAATCGTGGCCCCTGGAAGCAGTATGGAAACCAAGTGCTGTCAGCATCATGCACTGCCGTGGCAACCAAAAGGGCCATGATGAAATTCCAAAAGGTAACAGACGCGCGGACCAGGCCGCAAAAGCAGCTGCAAAACCGTCACCGCCAACAGAAGGTCAAGCTAAAGTACTAATCTGCAAGCAAGAACCTCAAACTTTGCCAAATTACGAGTTCTATAGGAATTTGACAAAGTTTGAACCTCACGGCGAGTTCATTGAAATAATACTGCACAAGTGGCAAGATGATTATGAACTGTTAGAACTCAATCATGATTATATCCAATGGCTTTTTCCAACTCGAACACAAGGCCGAAATTTCTACTCTACTCCCCTAAATCCGCAAGAGACACGCCTAATGGTTAACACCTCAGAAGTTCAGCAAAGACTGCGCAGAGCCTACAAGATGATGCTGAAATTCTTCGGCGTAAAAATAGTGGGGGAGGAGGAAGACAAAGAAACAACTGAAGTTGAATGGGCGGAAAATTTCGCGACACGTTTTGAAAATTTGACAATCAATCCTCACAACAATCTACGAATCACACGAATACTGCACAGTCTGGGAGAATTGGGAGCAGAAGAATATCAAGTCCCACTGGTGAGGTTCTTCCTCAAGGAGATCCTTATCAAGAACAGACTGCCAAGAATGAAGAAAAGTGCAATGAACTTTTTCATACCAGCAGTAAGAGACCCACAAGACAGACAAGATTTGTTATTTTTCGCATGGCGATACTATTTCCCAAAAGAAGAGTTTATCTGGGGAAATCATGGAGAATTGGCACGATACAAACCAAAACCAGTGGTGGCTGCACTCCTACCGGCGCCACTGAGCGAATGGACACCTGTGTACTCAGAGAAAGAAAAGAAGTGGCTGACAGACGAACCCGGAGGGTATGGAGAAGATGGATGGTTCCAGATGGAGAACGGACTAATAGTCCTACCAGCAACACTGACTCCTGAAATCGTAAGAGCACTTCACGCAAGTACCCATGGAGGAAGAGAAATGATGGAGCAACAGTTGGAGCCACATTTCTACGTACCAGGATTGTCAGCAATCTGCAAAGCAACAGCTCAGCAGTGTGTAACATGTGCCAAGAACAACCCGAGAACAGGCCCCAAAGTTCGGGAAAAGTTGAAAGAATGAACCGTACCCTAAAGACTTTGATGTCCAAACTGTGCCAAGAGACGTCACTAGGCTGGTTGGACTTGCTGCCGATAGTCCTTTTGCACATTAGGTGCAGACCAACCCCCCAATTGAAGCTAAGTCCGTACGAACTTATGTTTGGACGGCCAACCCCTCTGATTAATGGACTAAGGGGGGACCTTCGGGCATTGGGAGAAACTAAACTAAATGATCAGGTAGTAATGCTGGGTAAATCAATGCAGAAATTAAATACTTGGGTGGGGGATAATATACCGCATTTTCTGTATCCTTCACTGCATAAGTATTGTCCGGGTGACTCAGTATGGGTAAAAAGAGTGGAAAAATGATCCACTGGGTCCAAAATGGAGAGGTCCTTATCTTGTCCTGTTATCAACCCCTACAGCAGTAAAGGTTGCCGAGGTGGTCCCGTGGATACATCACTCCAGGGTAAAAGCAGCCGCAGCCAGTCCTGAACCAACATGGAAGGTCGTTACCAACGAGACCAACCCACTGAGGCTGAAGCTGACAAAGACCACAGCCATGAGTATCTAAATGATCCTAACCCAGATAATACAGAGGATCAACAAGTGGGTGTTTTGATGGGCACAGGTCCTGACCATCCGCCAACGGGGGATACCCACAGGGTGCTTTTTAGGGGCCCGGCCCCCACCCTTGATCATCCAGAAATGTTCTTTACTTTTGAAATTCCGGTGGGGAGGGATTGGGTTTATGTGACTGTGAAAAGAATTGCCCAAGGAATTCTGACATTCGGGGCATTTGTGGTGCTGATTTTATATCTTGCTAATTTGATTTATGGACTCTCGCGTGGAGCATGCCCCAATTGTACAAGCACCGCTGGGAAAGTGGATATTTCCCATATCTGGAATGGTACGCACCCGGTGATGGAGAACCGTACCATGTGGAGACAAAAACGAGAGGTGCTATCTGGAACCAACCCAAGAGGACACTTACTTGTGCAATTCAAATATGACTATGCTAAAAAGTCTGGGCAAACCGCATGCTGGGTGTGTAGTAGACTGCACCCAGAGACAATTCATATACCATTTGCCTCTGTTCCAATGAATTTGAGTATGTTTGTATCAGGGAATGTCACAATACATGCTGTCGATGCACCAAGGGAAAAGACAGAATCATTCAGTCCCGGGTACCCCATAATAGGACCAGTGTATCCACCAGAATGGTGTTTTCAACTAGGACCAGATAAAGAAACAAATAACGAGGGTGGGTTATGTAACTCAAGTCAGTTCAACTGGACATCATACATTTACATATTCAAAACAGGACAAAAGGCGAATTATTTATACATACGATGCAGGCAACTCACTAGAGACCAAGAGGCGGTGATTGGGAATGTGACCAATGGGAGGCAGGGTGCAGTGGATATGATGAGACGGCTGAGACACCTTGCGATAGAGATATCAAAGGGAACACTACATTCATCACCATTTATAGTGACAGGAGGGTACCAGGTGTGCTGTGAAAGGGTGTGTTACACATGGGTACCACCAACAATAACGGGAATGTGTTATTTGGCTAAGCTGGTCCCAATCCAGAAACTAAGGGGAGAAGACACAAACACAGACACAGAACTACACCCTAGGTACCCACTGGTGTTTGAAAGACCGAAGAGAGAATTGTTTGCGAAGATGGATCGAATATGGACATGGTTGCCAGCATGGACTGGATGGGGAGGAGAGATGATGAGGAGATTGAATAGCTATGTCAATCTGATGGATGAGATTCTGAATAGAACCAGTATGGATATCCAGCTGCTGAATCTGGAAATGCGTGAGTTACGAAAGGTGCAAATGATACATGAAATGGCGCTTGAGCAGATCAGTGCGGCCTTGAATGGATTGTGTGAAATGACAATGCACTATGAATGTTGCACCTTCATCAGAAACACTACACACGAAGTCCCAGACTATTACCAGGTAATTCAAGATCACCAAGAGAAGGTAGCACAGTTGCAGGGCACAGCCAGAAGGATTGCTGCCGAAGGCTGGAATCCGCTCCGTGGGTTTGGAGCAATGGGAGAATGGTTTGGTTCTATCTTACGATTTATCTCAAGGATTGGATCCATGATACTCATGATAGTGGTGATTTTGATCATAGGGATACTGATATACCGCATAGGGCTATGTTTATGGCCACTGTGCAAAACAGCACTGATATCTACACAAACACAGAAGATACCACTGATAATTCCACAGGGTATGTTCCCAGTGAAAGAAACCCCCCCTTTTCAAGGAGTTTCAGAATAGTGGAGTGTAATGGCTACAAGTGCCAGGAAAAGAACCTGACACTTGAGCCAAGGGGGGAATGAAGTGGAAATAGGCTGGAAGACGGCCGCCATTGTACACAGGCGGCCATCTTGTTCAGAATATTGGTTCACTTGTATATAACTAGACAGGTTTGTAACTGAAACTAGAATGAGGTATACGTAGAAATTTAGGAATGCGTTTAGATTAGCAGAAAAGCAATTAAAGTTTTATGAGAGATCTCTGCTGTTTCTGGCACGGAGGAGAAAAGCGACTCAAGGTCGTTGGGGCCCGCAGAAAATAGAAGGAGTATACAGACCAGGCCCCAGGCCATCTGAATAAACATAGCCGATAGGGAGGGAGGCACTGCTCTGAGAAAGGCAGCACAACAAATCACAGACTGTCAAACTAACGTGAAGTGTATCAATTTATAGTTATATGTGGAATGTTCTTTGTGTTCGAATTAATGATGGGAGGTATTAACCCACGTGGGGTGGAATAGAGTGTCATAGGGAGGTGGGCTAATGGGGATGTACCTAATTATGTATTTGGGGCATAAAACCTCATGTCACTGTGTAATCGGGGCTCACTCTAAGCGATTCAATCCTGTGTGAGCACTTGTGTGACGACACAATAAACTCTTGCCTTTCCTGAAGAGACTCGTGTTTGGACAATCCTTGCTTGTGTCTGGTCCGGCGCCGTTCTGAAAGTGAACCTGTTTTTGCCCGCCTACATTTCCACCCGGTAATTTTTAATATTTTAAAGTGCATCACAATCATGTTTGTTTTTTGTTTACAGTCACTGTCCAGACACATGCCTTGGTGTTACTGTATAATGTCCCATTCCCAGTAGCCTCACCTCTCCAGTCAGCAGACGGATGATCTTATTGGTCAGTTCCAGGATCTTCTCTTTGTTTTGCTCATGGATTTCTGAGTGAGGTGGAGGCTCCGTATTGAAGCTTTTGCTCCTATAGTATAGTCCTCCTTTTATTTGGTGAGTACTGTTGTCAGTGACCATCTCATGAATCTTCACCACCTTATGATCCTAAACATTTGAGTGACAGCAATATATCTATAATGAGTATAAACATGCCAAATCCTGAGAGCCTCGTATCTTCTTGTGGAAATAACACTCTCTGCTCTTATTTCCATAGCATGCTGTATCAGTATCAAACAGCTCCAGGGTTGTTTTTTAAATATTCTTTAGAAGATTTTGCTTCACAAAGTGAACAGCAGAGTAAAATAAGGGAAGTGTTTCACAGGTTCAGCTCAATATCACAAGAGCAATGTAACATAATACCCTGATCAGACACAGCATTATAAACAATGGCGCTTGTCAAGCGGTGGAATATATTAAGCACCAAGTGAACAGCCAGATCTTGAATTCCATGTGTTGGAAGCAGAAAAAATGGAAAAGTGAAAATATTGGAATGATTTGACGAGGGACAAATAGTAATGGCAAGAGGACTGGGTCACAGCATCTTCAAAACGACAAGTCTTGTGAGGTGTCCCTGGTTTGTAGTGGTTAGTACCTACCAAAGGTAGTGCAAGGAAGGGTTACCGGCATCAGGGTCATGGGCGCCTGAGGCTCATTGATGCTCGTGGGGAGTGAAGACTAGCCTGTCTGGTCACACAAGAAGCTTATATTGCTGAAAAACGTAATGCTGGCCATGATAGGAAATTAGGTGACCTTTTTCAGTAGGAAAATGCCCCCTGACACACTGCAAATATTGTTCAAGAATGTTTTGAGGAACATGACAAAGAACTCAAGATGTTGCTTGGCTTTCAATTTCCCCAGATCCCGATCCGACTGAGCATCTGTGGGATGTGCTGGATTAACAGATCCGATCCATGGAGGCCCCACCTCACAATTTGTAGGATGTAAAGTATCTGCAGTTAATGTGTTGGTGTCAGATACCACAGGACATGTTCAGAGGTTTTGTGGACTCCATGCCTCAGTTTGGTGCCGATTGGTGCCAGATGGTGGCCTGGCGCCTAAAGGGGTTAACATGATGCATCACTGGAAAGGTTAGACTGTGACAAAAGGATGTGCCGGGAGTATATAAAAACACTAATCTGGCTTCATTAAAACAAGATCTGGGTTGGAGCCGCCCGGAGAGGTGAGAATTGGCGACAGGCGGGCTTCAGACGTCCAGGATGTACTATGCCGACGTAGCATGCTGAGGCGTTAAAGCCCACCTAATGCAGGGTGGCATAGTACGTACGGCGTCCTAAAGGGGTTAACATACAAAATATAGAAAATTCAGAGCACACCATTACAATTTAGGGAAAATATAGTAAAACACTCAACTCGTTTGAAAGAAATCTGGCTTTGCCTACCTCCTAGCCTCATTGCAGGTTTTAATTAAAACCTTGATCTGCCAGGAACTCCAGTGGGATGCTTGTCCCGAGTAAGTATAATGTAAAAGAGCAGTCATTAGGTTGGCATAGTAAGACCTGCTGACGATGGGGCACATTGGCGCTATGACAGGCTTATGCAATATGTGATCACATCTTGTAACTAGGGATGCAACGATACCACTTTAAGACCGAGTACCGATACCTTTTTCATGTCTCACCGATACGGAGTACCGATAATTTTATTTAATGCCATGTGACCACTTTTCAAGAAGAACAGACCTCATATAAAATGCCCTCAGCTCTCAAATATATTGCCCCCAGCTATCATATAGATTGCCCCCAGTGGTTTCGCCCATTCTGCCAAGCCCCTCTGAGTGCTCTTCTTCCTTCGAGCGTCCGCTGGCAAAGGTTGTAGCCTGGCCGCTCATTGGGAAACACTCACAAGCCGCTGTCTCACGACATCCAGGAGTTCTCCCGAGATCATGGCTGGTGGATCCCAGGCGCGCCACCGGGCTACAACCCTTTGCCGGCGGATGCTCGAAAGAGGAAGAGCGCTTGGAGGGGCATGGCAGAGTGCCATTCGAGCACCGCCCCACAGACGCCCTCCGGCAAGCCAGCCAAGTGCTGGCTTCCAGTAACGGTTTAGGTTTAAGGGCACCTGCCTGTATTGTAATGGCGTGCTCTGAATTTTCTGTATTTTATGCCAACCGGCCACTCAGAAGCCCCCTTAAAAAACATGTTATGAGAGTGGGGCCATTCTGGTTTTGTTCATTAATGTTGTGCTGATTATGGTATATCAATGTACAGTCTCCATAAAGCAGAACCACGTGCAGGAGGAGGAGAAATAAAAAAAGATGGTCTGGCTTCCATTGGAAGTGGCATTCCTGTCCCTCTACTAAATCCTTGGAGGGACCAGACGTCTGGGAAGGTGGACATGAGCCAAGCAGAGCCATGGTGACTGCCAGCATGGTGCAACCAAGACATCTCCAGGTAATTAAATACCATCAATAATATGTGAATTTCATTGAATCTCTTACCTCTCCAGTCAGCAGAAAGATGATTTCCAGAGTTAGATCCAGGATCTTCTGGGTCAGTGGATCCCTGGCTTTGTCTTTATTCATTATCACAGTTTACCTGGACGCACGGATCTTGTGGAAGGGAACGATTAGAGGAAGCACAGTATTCCTGAAACTGGGAGATAAATAATATGAATGTCAGAGGTCGCCCGGTGTTGTGTGAAGCAGAAATGAAGCCCAGAGCAGCATCGACACACTCCTTCCACCTACTTTAACGGACACTTTACACACTCTGACCACCTTAGCTTATTCAATTGGTCAGACTGCATAGAGTGCCCCATTCTCTGCTCCTCCAATCCTGTTTCACTGGTACAGCTGTGTGACGTGGAAGGCTTCTTGAGCCTACACAGCTGTCACTTGGCAGACAGGATTTTGAATATTTGTTCATGAAGACAACAGCAGCGGGATGGTGGTGCGTGCGCCGCTCTGAGTAAGAGACAGATACACCATTTGCTCCTCATACGTATGTAATTTGCTAAAGTACTCCAAGGACGTCTGCATTCGGAAGTCCTGGAGAAGAGGAGCCCATTGGCACTGGACAAAATTAAATTTTACTTTAGTTTAAACTAATCTAAAAAATGTCTGGCAGCCAAGGAAGATAGCTGTGCGAGTCTAGAAATCGTATGATGGCTGTGCGAGTCTAGAAATCGTATGATGGCTGTGCGAGTCTAGAAATCGTATGATGGCTGTGCGAGTCTAGAAATCGTATGATGGCTCTACTATAGCCAGAACATCGGCAGCGGATTTCTGTTTCTCTGTTAGTAACACTATCCAGGTTCAGAGACTAGGAGCTACCATTTGAGTCTGCTTATGGATGCGCATGATCACCAGAAGCCCAGCTGGACCCCATTCCAGGCAGCTTCTTAAAAAAAGGGAATGCACCGGGGTGGGGGGGATGTCCAGACCTCGAGGAGAGCAGCCGCCGTCCTGCTGAGCTCCGTGCTGCACAGCTTGATATCGGGCTCCTGCGGACGTTTTTATTGCCTGAAACTGGTGCACTCTCCTTGGGGCGTTTGTCTGGAACTCCGGGACCCAATTGATTCACCCTGCGGCTATCTTGCGGCCTATGCTGGGGTTCCTATGGCCTGATTCTTTCTCGGGTGCAGCATCCTAAAGCGCTGTCCCGAGCATTCCCTCCATGGAGGCTTCTGCTGCCGGGTCACATGTCCGGCGGAATCTTGCCTCTCACGAGATCCTGCAGGTTGGTGGAGTGATCGTGGGGGGGAGACTGGGGATATTTTTTCCCAGTCTCACTCTGCTCCCGACGGCCAGAAGCAGCAGATCAGGACGCCGTTCTCACCGCGGGATGAAAAGTGAGTATTTGATTATTTTTTTTGGGGGGGGGGTGAGCTCCAGCTGCTGCTAACTGATTCTGCTTAGAGATGTAGCAAACTTTTTTAGTTAGGACTGTGATCCAAATGGTAATTACTCTCTGCTTACTCTTTGCGCTCCCAATGTTAAGTATAGGGAGCACAAAGTACAGAAAGCAAGCGCTGAAAAGCACCAGTACCGATTCGCTAACGGGTTTTGTAACCCGTTAGCGATTGGGAGATGATACGGACAGAACCCTATCACCTCAATTAGCCTAGAGCTAACGCTCATTTATGTGGCCGTGCTATCCAATCTGGTTGCATCCTCTACACAGGACTTAATTTATTCCACCAACTGGATAAGCATATAGACTGTGTGTGTGTAGATTCGTAGTAATTTGTGATACTAGGAATCTGAGAGACGACAACAGTCAGACTGACACAATGTTTCCAAGTAGGGGGGGTAACCCAAAATACACAGAGATAACAAGAATGGAAATTAGTCTCAGATACGAAAATAAAAATAAAATTTATAATGAAAGAAGAGCTAAAACTGTCAATGAAAAACGTGTAAAAACACCACATCCACAGGAAAATATATACCCAAAAGAATCACAAATAAATCAAATATATATGATTACACGGTGTAGCATTACAGAGGATAGCAGCAATTCACCGCACCGCTGAAGGAGCGAGAGCTGAAGGCTCTATCCCTTTTTGAAAGATAGTACATGTTTTCATACGTCACATATCCTTTACATAAGGAAGGGGGGGATAAAGAGTTATCCTCTCCTCCTGCGCTTTTCCTTGGTTTCACATCATTTTCTGAATTTCTTTTTTTCTTAATTTTGATTCTTTATGAATGTTTCTATTATGAAAGCAATGTTCATTAATGTTTAATTCAAGGTTAGGTCTCCGGATCATTTTGTCGATGTTCTGGTTGCTTATGAGATGTGCTATTTATCTTATTACCCAAAAGGAAAGATGCCGCACTCTTAGGGTGGAGCAATCACGAAACGGTCATACACCCGCCCCGAAGTACTCACTCTGTTACCTTAGCATTTTCCCTAGACTATGGAGCGGGAAGACCTTTTGGCCTCGCACTCACACTTATTTAACTTTACCTACTGATAATGGTTCACCTACTGGAAATTTTTCCATAATGCTAGGGGGTTAAATTCCCCCATTAAATGTAGAATGGTCATGGCACATTATGTTAAATTGGGGTCAGACATCTTATTCTTAAAGGGAACCCACTTCAGTAAAAGGTATAATTCCCAAATACTGTTCAATGCGATACCTACACATTTACACTTCACGTATACTTCCTCCTCTGGAGGGGTGTCTATTTTGGGTTCAAGGTCAGTAATGAGGTTGAACGTTTATATAAAGACCCAGATTGGAGATCTCTCTTATTTTGGAAGGTTCTATCAGAGGAAATAAACTCTTTATTAATGTTTTCGCTCCCAAGAAAAAACAGCATAACTATATCTCTTCTTACTTCATGGTCGCAGCCAATGATTATTCTAGTGCAGGAAATTTAACAGTGTGATGGACTCTGCTATGGACAGGACTGCTCCAGCAAACTCATATCAAACTCCCTTGACCAGGAAAGGTCTACAAGACGTCCTTTATGATCATAACCTACATAATACCTGGAGGGTTTCTCATCCCGCAGGCAAAGGCTACTCTTTCTATTCCTCCGTCCTTTCGATGTGATTTTATTAGTCAACCTCTTATTCCGCTGCTCCAGGAAGCTGCATCCATCAGTGGATATGGTCTGACCATGCGGCTATGGACGATACCTTAGGGAGTCTAAGCAGGAAGAGAGGGACTCCTATGTGAGGAATAAATCCCTCTGTCACACAAGAACAACTTCTTATGTTGGAAACTGAGGAGGCTTTGAATAATATTATGATTTACACGACCCGTATCACCTTACTTCATTAATAATGTGTGTGCGGTGTGAGAGGCCGGGAGGATGCAGCGTTCATACAGAGTCATTACAGCGCTGCTTTATAGAGGCCGGGAGGACGCGGCGTTCAGACAGAGTCATTACAGCGCTGCTTTATAGAGGCCGGGAGGACGCGGCGTTCATACAGAGTCATTACAGCGCTGTTTTATAGAGGCCGGAGGACGCAGCATTCAGACAGAGTCATTACAGCGCTGCTTTATAGAGGCCGGGAGGACGCGGCGTTCATACAGAGTCATTACAGCGCTGCTTTATAGAGGCCGGGAGGACGCGGCGTTCATACAGAGTCATTACAGCACTGCTTTATAGAGGCCGGGAGGCCGCGGCGTTCATACAGAGTCATTACAGCACTGCTTTATAGAGGCCGGGAGGACGCGGCGTTCATACAGAGTCATTACAGCGCTGCTTTATAGCACCAGGGGGAGTTTGGGGATTGGATAGGTTTAGTGGGGAGCTGCCTGTGAGGAGCCACACACTGTAACTCCCATGATCCTCAGTCAGGTGAAATGTCCACATGTTTAAAGTGATGCCAGAGCTCCTCCCTGTGCGGCGACTCGCACAGCGCTGTAATGGAGCTACGCGGCTATGAGGTCCATGACTGTCCCACAATGACAAGAGACAGCTTTCCATGCAATAAATAGCATGTGGAACATGGCGCCCACACATACCTGAGCCTCCTGTCCCAGGACACCAGCTCTGTCTCTATTACTCCTGTGTGTGTCCTCTCCAGTCACATGGGGGTGTGAGCAAAGATTAGACATTCCCAGCACAGCCTCAGATTCTCACACACCACTTCCTGAAACACAAGAGATGCGACGCACTCTGGTGACATCACAACTCATGTGACTGGCTGCAGAGGTCACATGGTGCAGGTCAGGCGCTGCTGCTGGGGGAGAGGAATGGCAGACACTGAGCTGTGAGGTGTCTGGATCCAGCACTGAGGGACAGGGAGGGAGACACATCAGGATCAGGCCATTCATTAACCCTTTATTCTGCATTATGTGGAGTCCTGGGGAAAGGAAAGGCCTCAGGGTCAGTTTATGGAGCTTCTGTCCTCAGTGTTTAGAGCAGGAAATGGGGAGGGAGAGGGAATTAAACTCACACAGCAATGGGGATTTCATCTGACAGGATTCACAGCCCCTGCTGATTTATAGGGAGAGAGCGGCAGCTACTCAGCACTGACAGGGTTAATACACAGAGCACTGACAAGTTTAACACATTGCTAACAGGATTAAAGAGATACTTTATTAAAAAATAGAGTCTCTTATTTTTGCTCTTCGCTGCTGAGACATTTTTTTTCAATTTCAAGCGAGTTTATTAGAGCAAAGAGCAACAAATACATAAAAAAGCAAATTAAATTAAGAGCAACAGAGGGACAGTATTTGTCTACAAGGTTACGAAAATACATCACATAAGAGTCAAACGATAGAACAGAACGACCGGCTCCAGGTCAGGATCAGTGCCCGTCACAGGGCGCATCATACAAATGAATAGGAAGGTGAAGCAGATTACTGAAGTAACCGATCGACCTCTTGGCGCAGAACATAGCAAACATGACGGCTGGTAGGGGGTAAAATGGATAAAGATCGCTTTCATGTGGGTGAAAGAGAAATAAAAAAAAAGGAGGGAGTGACAGATCAGTACAATGAGGAGAGAGGGAAGGAGAGGAGCAAACCAACACAGGGAAGGAAAGGGGGGGGGACTAAGTAGGACAACAGAGAAGAGAGGGGGGACAGTGAAGTGCCGACCCGGGAATGAAACTATGGTCAGAGACGGCACACTCCAGAGCATACCTTTCTAATCATGCTCCAGGAAGGCAGTCCAGGGGATCAGGCACACCCCCCTGCATCAGCACACAGTTAAGGCCAATGTTATTGCAACAAAATTAAGATCTTGGAGAGGGAGGTCCGTCTAATGCGCCATCAGCGACCCTTGTTTGAAACGCCACAGGGGATCGCAAAGCATCCCAATAATACCAACTGAAGAGATGATCAGGCGTCCTCTCTTCTTGGAGAGCCATCAGGTCTTGCACTGATCTCAAAGTCTCCACCATGACAGCCCATTCACTAAAAGGTGGGTTTGACCTGAGAATGCAATGGAATCCGGCATCTCGCTGCCAACAGTAAGCGAAGGACTATGGACTTACTCTGTAGATGTGGAGGGCCCAGTAAGTGCAGCAAATGATATACGGTAGGGGAAAATGGTAAAGTGAGGTTTGCAATCCCTGCAATGATTTCTCCCATGAGGTGCCAAAAAAGGAGTTATATGGTGGTCTTGTCTGCGTATATGTAAATATGTGCCAACCTTCGACTCGCAGCACCAACACAATGAGTCTGCGGAAACCGTAAATCGGGAAACGCGGTGAGGAGTATAGTACCAAAATGTCTGAATCTTATGGGAGATCTCAACAAACTTAAAGCTCTACGGTTCTCGCGCTTTTCAGTACAAGGTCTTAGACCACAGCTCTGGGAGAAAGGAATCTTCCAACAAACGTTCCCACTTGCCACACAACGATGGAGGGGAGTCATTGTGTTGTTGTAGCAGACCATAGAGTGTAGAAAAGCTCCCGGGTAAAGTTAAGACCAATTCGCAGTAAGACTGTGGCGCATCATGTGATCAGGACGAGTCCAAAACCCAGAAGTAGACGAAATCTACACAGCAATCTGATTCGTCAATTGATTAAGACCTAATTAGAACATGAGCATGTATATGATAGGACACTGGCCCCTGGAGACCCCGCCCATACTACGGTCTACTGACTGAAGAAGGCAGATCAACTGCCAAAATGCATCTCAGTTACTCTATCAGGTGTGTTTTTATATGTTTATACAATTATATTTATTGTATTGTGTTTTAAATAAAAAGTGTTTTATGGCAAAAGTGGAGCAATTGAGGACCTTCCTCTTTTCATGAAACTACACCAACCCAGGGAGGAAACAAAAGGAGGATTACCAGGCCAATTTCAGAAAGGTTGCGCACAAACCTAATGGTACATACTTGCCTACCACACAATATCGGCTGTGGAGTCCAGTGGTAACGTCTCTACCCTTCGACAGTGGAGAAGCACGTCAAAATACCATTCTGCCCATCCCTCCAATGCAACTCTGGAGAAGTCTCCACTTTACGAGAAACGGGTTTAACCTAACCACCAGGTTGCTGCTCTACAATCATGGAAAGATGACTCGATCCCACTCAGAAGACGCCACCAGCGAGTGTCCTTGGGCAAGACACCTAATGATATGGATGCGTCTACCTCACAAAATACTTGTACATCTCATAGATTGTAAGTTCCCTTGGGAACAGGGTCCCCCTGAATCAGGCCATGTCATCCATGTGTAGTATTCTGTGTCAACTCCTGGTACACCGATCATGTAAAGCGCTGTGGAATTTGTGGTGCTAAATAAGTAAAGGATAATAATAGTGCCAAGGGGAACACTCAGAGCCGAGAATACAAGAGGCTCCAGAGACGGTGAGATTCTTATGGATTTACACTGGATATTGTAATGTGGTACCAGTTACACTATGAGAGCTCCGTCTCTCCTGATTTTCTCTTTTTTTTATTGAAGAGGCACAGATCCAAAGAAAGGATGAGCCACTCTTTAACTGGCCATAGGCGATTATTCCTAAAGCCGGGGTAGTAATGCTCTTGACTGTGTGAGTTGACAATTTATTTT